>JAOYNC020118602.1:0-28848 GCA_025802115.2 Bertia moriformis
CACGGCGGCCTTCGCGAGACCGTCGATCATCTGCCGCCTGAGAGCCGGCCTTTGGAAACTGAATCAGACTGCCGCCGCGTCTATCCCATGAAGCTTGCCGAGCATGGGCGAGGGCTCGACCGTTATCCGGCAATTTCGGCGTCCGAATGACGAGAAGCACTGAAACTGCCATACGGAGCCTGAAGAACCCACCGCGCGGGGCGATGAAACGGTGCATTGTACGATTGAAGCCGTAAATGCCAGTCACGCCCGCCGAGAACGACAAGTACAGGGAGTTTGTCAGCCGAATCGCTCAAGAGAATGGTTGCTTCGACTTTCAGCCGGAACAAATTGTCTGGCATTACACCGATGGAAACGGCCTTCTCGGAATCCTGCAGTCATCAACAATCTATGCGACCCAGGTATCGTCGCTGAACGATGCGAAAGAGACGAAGCATGCTGCGGAACTGTTCGAGGCCGCCCTCAAGGAGCGGCTAAAAAAGCCCGATCTTGAGCCGGAAGCCAGAGGTTTCATAGAAACCGTTCTTAGATATGCAAACGAAAACGGCGACTCCCGGGTGACCAGCAAATTCTTCGTCGCATGCTTCAGCGGCGAAGAGGACGATCTGACGCAGTGGGATCGGTATGGAAACAAAAATGGATATGCGATCGGGTTTGTAGCGCGCGGATTGCGCCGAGAGCCCAACAGCACTCTTTTCAAGGTCGTTTATGACACCAAGCAACACAAGCATGCCGCTGAGGAGCTAGCCGAGGCTACAATCAGGTTTTACCTGGAGGGCCTGACCGGTGAGCGCGAGAACGATCACGAGCTGTGGGCGAGAGAATTCATCTCGGTCTGGGACGACTGGGTTTACAAGCTCGCGCCCCTGGCGAAAGCATGGCACTGGAGATCGGAGAGCGAATACAGGATCGTTCACGAACTGAAGCCGTCGGAGTTTCCGTTTGTCCGGTTCGCCGCGAAATCGACGATGATCGCCCGGTACATCCCTCTTGAAACGCCGACCTGGGTCCCGCGCAGATCCCCGCTGCTTCCGATATCGAAGATCCTCGTTGGTCCAGGGAACAATTTCGCGGTGAGTCGTGTGAGCATAGCTCTACTGCTTGACCAAATGGGATATCCGCCGATAGCGATCGAAGAATCAGGCTGCTCTTTAACGCGGCCCTAGCCCCATTGGCTAACTAGATCCGATACCGTTCCTGCCACTCCCGTTCAGCTTTTTCGCCACGCTGCCGCCGTATTTCGATCTCAGCCATGAATAGCAGCGTATTGGCGATCCAGGTTAATGTCCCGTCTTCGCCAACCTTCGCCACAATGGCATCGTGCAGTCTCTCATCGAGTTGGAAGCTGCGCGGTCTCTTGACGGGCGTTGATGTCGCTGGCCGGCGGGGTTGCCCGATATACGGGGCGCCGGACAGTGCATAGCGCAGGCGGTTCTCTGCCCACTGGCCGATCGTGCAGCGGTTGCCCGTGGCGCACTTCTTCAGGATGGTGTACGCCTCTTCCGTCCGGATCGGAATCTCTACGCCTGGAGGGCGCTCGTAGTTGGAGTGGCGTTTGTAGCCTGATTTTGGTTTGGCCATCGGAGAATCTCGAAAGAAAAGTGCGGACCGGCGAGGCCCGCACCGGCAGTTACGCCTTCACCCTTCTTACCGTCAAGCCACAATCGGACTCATCCAGCGGGCCGTAATATCGGACTACCTCGCGGCCCATAATTCCGTTTATGCGCGCGCAGAACGCGAGCGCATCACGCTTGAGCCGGTAACCCTTGCCACGCCCCAGCCAGACACCTCGTACGATGCGCCATGTGATCGAGACTGTGGTTGATGGGTCAGGAACATCGCAATCTTCCAAACCTTCGACGTAATAGCGAATTTGCCTTGCCATGAAGTGCTCCTAAGTAGATGAGGTGAGGCGAGAGCCCCGGCGTTCTGCCAGGGCTCCCGTGTGGACTTGCTTCAATCGAAGACGATGTGGAGCGTGCCACCATCGGTCTTGTCCTGGAAGAGCTTCGCGTAGATCGGCCGCTCGAAGCTCGGATCGTTCAGGCGCAGCGTGTAGTACACGATCCCGGTCTCTTCCGCCACGTTCTCCCAGGCGGCACCAATTTCCGTCTTGCCCGAGTAGACCCGGTAAACCGGATGCCTTTCGCTTGCGCTTTCGCAGGGCGTCATCTGCAACGGGAACTGATGCTTGAGGGTATGAAACTCGCCCTTGTAGGTTCCGTCGTTCTGGAGAGTTAGTTTGCCGATGTTCGCCATGTTCTGTGTTCCTTCTTTGAAGACCCGCACTATGCGTGTCTGACGGCGAAAGGACTGACGGACCAGCGGACTACGTCATACAGCTATTTTGAAGCGCGAAGCGCGGCGCGAGGAATCGGCGAAGCCGAGGGGAAAATAGTTGTTGACGTCTCAGGACGCGGTTCGGCTAAGACCCGCCGTCAATCAGACCGCAGTGCGCGACCTTCACGAAAGAACCGAACTCTGGCGACACGGCAGGCTCACGCGTCGGGCGACGGTCCCACTGGACGAAGCGCAGCGCCTCTGCTACTCAGGCCCGTAGATGAAACCAAGGAGAAAAGCATGAGCGTCAAGGTGTCGATTAGCGATTGTCGCGCGGGTGCGGAACCCCAGGTGTTTGGCAAAGAAGGGGGCGGAAGGGTCGCTCGGGTCAACGTCGCTTCGAATGAACGGGGCGTCGACCAGGCCGGCAATCAAACGCAAGAAACGACATGGCTGCCGCTGGTGGCATTCGGTCCTGCTGCTCGTTTCCTCGAAGCGAACATTCACAAGGGCACTCGCCTGGCGGTCGAGGGCGAACTACGCAACCGGAGCTACGACAAGGACGGCCAGAAGCATACGGTATCGGAGGTTCATGTCATACCGGGCCGCGGCGCGATCAACTTGAAGGAAGCTGTCGGCACCAGGCCGGACCATTCGGAAGAGCCGAAGCCGGCGGCTTAGGCATACGGAAAAGCTGGCGAGGCTAAATCTCGCCAGTTCCGACCTTTTCTGCGATACGAGTTCTGTCACAGGTTGAGTGCCATATTCTCGTGCCACTCCAGTCTCCGTGTGCTGAGACGCCTTTAGGAAAACCGCGCTTACCGCATTCGCAACACCTGTCCCAGATGCGCCGGCGAATCAGTTGCCATGGATGTAACTGAACTCTCCAGTGATGGATGTGCCAGCGGGGATGCCTATACCAAGGGCGATCAAGGCGCAAAATGAATCCATAGATGATAGAGGCGAAATTTTCGATGCGCTGTTCTCGGGAACGCTCACGGCCGTACTTCTGCGTGATGGCGGGGTGAAGGCTATCAGTCGGGTTTTCAGCGAATGAGAGGATTCGAGCGAGGTTATGGGATACTAGCCGATCTGCTTTTTTGCGGCTCTTGAAGTGGGCGTAAGCTGCCGAATGGACGAGCCCCAGCGTTATTGCTGCTGGCGAGAATAGCGGTTCACCACTTTTGTGGAACCAGCCTCCATAGTCAGGGTCCCAATCAAACGAGAAGTCTGCCTGAATTTTTTCGAGAACCTGTTTGTCGCCGTGCCGCGCGCGTTTAAACCAACCACAGCTATCGTCAGTGCCATCCTTTTCGGGGTCAACATGCCAGATCGTGATAAATGGTGGACGGTGATGGCGGACGCTTCCATCTTTCAGGACCGTCTTTGACCCTCCGAACGGCCAGTTGATGTTGAAAGCCTGCGTCATTGGGTCATGCATCGAATGAAGCTTTCCTTAAATGTGGTGCCCAAAGATAGGCGGGTGGATGCTTGCTGTCTAGGGCTCGATCAAACTTCGAATCCGTGCAGCCGCGAGCGGGCTGATGTTGCGCTCGCCGGAAAGCCACCGGCGGACCGTGCGGATGTCATCGGCACTGCAATAAACTGTCGTAGTGCCAATACCGTTACATGATATGGAGGACGACCTCGCTCGGCTGAGAGCCCAAAGGGGAGCATTCAAGCGTGCAGAAGAGAAGAAACGCTCCCTCCTAAACTCGATCACGACCGTGACCCTCGTCACGTCGCTTTTCGGCGCAGTAACAGTGTTTGTTCAACTTCGTACCGAACGGCCGAAGGTCGCCGAGAGAGAACGCCTTGCCGAGCAGATCATCCAAGAGCGCCAGAAAGCCGAGGCTCTTCAGACCCGGGCAAGAGTGCTAGAAGCAGAGAAGAACGATCTTCGGAGGTTGATAGTACAACTCCAACAGAAAAGTGGATTAGAAAACATAGACGATGCAAGACTTTCGTCGAACGAGAAGATGATCTCTGACCTAAGCCAGAGAATGGGTGCGCTGGAGACGGCGATTGTGCAAACGCCAGAAAAGGCGGTTTCCTTGCCGCTGATACGGCAGCAGTTGGTCGATGTTCAGGACAGAAACAAAGGTGACGTGGACGCCATACACGGAGAGATTGGCCGTCTATATGGATTTATGCAGTGGTTGTTAGGTCTAATTGTAACCCTAATCGTTGGCATTGGAGGATTGGCTATAAACAGCTTTCGCCAGAGTGCGGATAAAGGGAAAAGACAAGAGCCTGGGCCGGACGATAGAACGGTGCAATCTCTCGGAACGGGCAAGGCCTAGGTTTCTGCCGTGCATGCGCGTTTCCCCGAGTTGTTGGCTCTCAAGTTGAGTCGAGCGGGCTCGAGCGCAACGCATGTTCATCTCTTATCACCGATGGTGGTGCATGAACCTTCCCACATCCACCAGCAGCCAAGCAACGGCCTGCCCGATGCGCCAGCCATTCGAGTGGGTAGAGGTCAGCGCGGCCATTAGTCCGCAGATGCCGATGGCGAGGAACAGCCATCGAGTCACTGCGATACCTCTCGGTATCTGTCGGTCATGGTGGCGGCTTTTCTCGCCGACAAAGGTTGTTCAGCGATCACACCGTGCGGACATCGGAGCCGAGTGTCCTCAATGCAAGTTGCGAACAATCGGCACATGAAAGGGCGCCGATCATAAACCTTGCACCCATCTGCCGATGCGAACGGACATTTGCCGGTTGACGGGTCCATGAGTCCGCTGACCGCACCGATCGCGATCCAGGCGGCAGTGGTTGGGATTTCCTCCCGGACGCGAGCGAGTTCTTCCTCGGACCAAGGCACCGGACCGCAGCAATCGGAGCAGCCTGCCTTGCAGGGAGACGTTGCCGGTATCTCGCGGTAGATCATTCGCAGTTCACGTGCAAGCTTGGTCACGGCTTCGCCTTCTCTGGCGGGAGGCAGCCATGCTCTATCCGGGCCAGGTTTTCTTCGTGCTTTTCCCAATCGTCAAGCACAAGCCCAACCATTGGCAAGAGACAGAACGCAATGATGATTAAGGCGGTAGGCCAGTTGCTCATACGAAAGTTCCTTTCCGGTCGATCACGCGACCATCTCCTTCGGCGGCATTGGTATCAGCACATCGAGCGGTCGCCACAAATGAAGGCAGTATGGGTGAACGCTGATATGATCTGCCGGCGGAACGTGAAGCTGCATCGAGGTCTCATTGTCACGAAAAAACAGCCGTTTGACGTGTTCCATCTCGGTCCAGTTAGGGCAACGGTTCTGACGGCTTACGCTTACATGATCCCAGCCGTCACCTGAAGTAGCGATGACGCGAATGGTGGCGTTATCGATGGGTGACGGAAGCTCAAAGACGCCGGCTTTCTGATCGCCTGTTGATCCAAGAAAGTTAATTACTTCGGAATCAGTGCGGCGATATGCATCGAGTAGATGAAGGTTTCTCACAACGCGACACCATTCACTGGTTCACCTTCCGCCACGTCGATCTCGACGCAGGCGATGCGCCGTGCTGCACCGGGCTGGGCGTCGGCTTCCTCTCTCGTTGCATAGAGGACGGCGCCTTGGACCATTCTCGGTGTAAGCGGTCTGGCACTGACGAACAGGTTCATCCAGCCCTTCAGGCGCTTGGGTTCTTTCTCGGCAGATATCGGACCCTCAATGAGGTCGTAGATGTTGAACTCGCTGCGATCAGGATCACCGGTGTAATGACCCAATCGATTCCAAGTATGTTCCTTGGAACCTTCCGCTTCCCACCCGCCAACAACTGCACCAATCTTGTGTAGATCGCTCTCGTTATCTACTAAGTGGACAATCACAGATTGGCCATTTCTCAATCGATACCGGCCTGGCGCTTCTACCCTGAACGGCACCGGCGGGCTTTCGGTTGCTGCGGGCTTGCTCGCGGCATCCAGCTTGTCCAAGCGGTCGGCCAGTTCGAGGATGGCCCGACTTTCGACGGTATCGCCCATGGCCCACTTGGTGGGCTCAGAGCGATCTTTGTAGAGTTGTCGCATAGTTTCTATCGCGGTCATGGTCAGTCTTTCAGTTGGTGCGTTCAAGCGGTGGCGATGACTGTCTTGTCGGCCGGCAGCAGGTCGATCACGTCTTTCATCGTCGACTGGCCTTTGCGGCCGGTGAGTTCTTCGATCAGGTGCTGACTGAAGGCGAATTCGTGGGTGAAAACTGGCCTGCCGATTACTGCCTCGACCTTGCCGTGGAAATCCCCAAAGGGCATGAACAGCTTCTGCTGGTAAAGCTGAAGCATCACTAGATCACGGTCGGACAATGCTTTCCAAGCCTCGGTGTCGGCGATCGCGATTGCTTCTTCTCGCGTGAACTGCGGCATGTCCGCACGGATATCGAGTCCGGTCAGCGATGGTGCTGCTTGCATGAGTCGGTCTTTCGGTTGGTGGGCGGATGCCCGGTTGGTCTTCTGCTTTCCGGGCGTTTTTAGTCAGGCGGCTGTGTCGAGCGCGACCTCTTCGCTTGTCTCGCTGCTAGGCTTCGTGCGCAGGATTTCAGGCAGCCAGCCGGTGTCGCCCACCGCCTTCTCCGCAAATTCCGCAAGCGCGCCCTTCTTCAGCTTTTCGGTCACGGGCGACACTGGCGCTCCGCCGTCCATCTCAACGAGCGCCTTGATGATGGTCGGCTTGCTGACCCGTGAGAAATAGTTGTCTGCGGTCGGCGTGAACCACTTGGTCATGTCGAGATTGAGCGCCGCTGCAAGCTGATCGGCGTGCGCGTTCGCCCTGCCGCCCTTACCAATCACAGCATCGACGCTGCGACCTACAAGGTAAGCCTGCAATTCAAGCAGAGTGGCTACCGGCTGTTCAACGCACCACTGCCAGAAGTCTTCCGCCTGTTCCGGCATCCTCGCCTCCCACGGGCTTCCCGCGTTGCTCTCTTGCAGTGCAGGGCTTTCCTCTGGGTTCTTGATCAACCTGTCCAGGTGCGTGATGCTCGTCGAAACCTTGACGCACGAACTGACCCGGTAGGCGGAACCGGAATAGAAGTGGTGCAGACCGAGGGCGTGAACAGTGGAGGCGAGCGCAACTAGCGGGTTCTTCGCCAGCTCGACGCGAAGCGCAGCCGTGCGCTGTGCTGTCAGGTCTTCGATCAGTGGGGCGGACAAACCATCATGCTCGGTCTCGTTGGCCGGGACAGGGTCGCCGCTGGCAGTCACCTTAGCAGTCTCGGCAGGCATATCCTCCGGCTTGACATAACCGCGGCGGATTTCTGGCTCGCCGTGATATCCGATTGAGATGAAGCATCCCGCGCGGGCAATGTCCTCGGACTTATAAACCGTCTGGGTCGATTGCAGGGCCTGCATCTCTTCCTCGATCTGCTCCAACTTCGCGGCCTGCTCGTCGTCGAGTTCGTCTTGCTCGGCCAGAGACGCCAGTTCGTCGTACTGCTCGCCGAGTTCTGACAGGCGCTTGCCCTGCTCCGGTGTTAGAGCGACGTGACCCTCATGGACCCTGCCGAAGTCCTTGACCGCATCCCAATCAAACGGCTGCTTAATCTCAACCCACTTCCAGCCTTCGGCTTGAATTCCGTTCGCGGTTTCGTCCAGCTTGTGAACGACCAGCCTGTTCAGCAGGGTTAGGTCGGTGATGTAGCCGGCGTTTCGGTCATCAAACAGGTCGCGGCGGACCTTTCCACCAGCGGCCTCGTAAACGTCCATGCCGCCAATGAATTTGATGCGGCTATCCGTGGCGGCTACCTCGCCGTTCGTGAGTGCTTTGCGCAGTTCTGATGGTTCACGCTGCCATGAGCGCTCTGCACCATCCCATGCCGCTTCCTGCACTGCGTGGTCGTCGGTCAGAGTAAGCGCCTGCACCTGCTCAAGCGTCATCTCGCCTTTGCGGTAAAGGTCCAACATGCGCTGCGACACTCGGCCTAGTTTGAGACGCTTGACCACAATGGCTTCCGACACGCCGAACCGGGCGGCAATATCCGCCACGCTCGATCCCTTATCGATCAGGTCACGCCATGCTTCGAACTGGTCTGCCGGATGCATTTGGGTTCGGACGACGTTTTCAGCCAGGCTGATCTCGACCGCATCGCCGGAGACGATGTTGCAGGGAACGGGATGGTCCGCCTGCAGCTTACCTTCCTTCTGGAGCGCTCGCAGCGCCAGCATCCTGCGCTGGCCGGCGATAACACGACGTTCTCCCTTATCACCCTTCTGAACAGTGAGTGGATTAATCAGTCCTTGCGACTGGATTGATGCCTTCAACTCATTGAGGCCGACTTCGGCGCCTGTCTTGCGAACGTTGCCTTTCCAGACGGAGAGTTTGTTCAGGGGAATGTTTTCGAGTGACATTTGTGTGATTCCTTCATCAGTTGAGGTGGTTGAGGACAGGCCTTTGGAATATGGCGTGACGTTACAGACTATGCAGCCCTTTCTCGCTCGGCTAGGAGGGCTAGGCGTTGCTCAAGTCCCTCGGGTGAGTAAAGTCTGCCTTCATGCTCGACCATTTCAGATTCAGGTAGCCATTTCCCGTTCCAAGGATCGCGACGGTAGAAGTCGTACATGCGGCGTAGGGCGTCTATGGTGCCGATGGCGTCTCGCGTGACTATTTCCAGCGTGTAGTAGTGACCTTCGTCCCAATAGTGGGCGTAGTCGCAACCGATCTTAACGCTGCGAGGCTCACCATCAAAGCCGGCCTCCTTGCTATACCAAGTCACGCCGCAATGCCAATCCGCAGAGGACCAGCGAGGCGAGTCATAGTCGTAGCTGGGCCTCTTTATGCCTGAAGTGCTCTCGATGGTCTGCGCTGGTGCAAGCCAGAACTCTTTAAACTGTTCGGCGGGAAGCATGTACTCGGAGACAAGGACGTAATAGCAGTAGGTGCCGCGAGTCGGAATGCGCTGCTTGTACTCCGGGTCAGAGAAATCAAGCCCGTCACGCCCATGGTTGGACACTTCGTAAGGGACGTCTTTGTGGCTTCCTGTTTTCCGCAAATTCACGTCAGCCGTGATTGAAAAACCAGCAACCTCTAACTCGCGTGACATGGTGCTTCTCCGTCGTTGTTAGGCGTAACCTAGACGACGGGAACCGCTGCGTCAACCCTCTTTTTTCGCGCCGTCGAATCTGGGCGAAAGCAGCCATCGCTCGATAAGCTGAAGGCGCGACAAGCCCGCATCTACACAGCGGCTGTCAAGCTCCGCCGCTGCTTCTGGAGACAACAGAAGCCAGATTGGCTTTGCGCCTGCGGCGATGCGTCGTGCGCGGTAGCGGGCATTGCGGGAGGTCATGTGGGCTATGTGACATGCGCGTAGAGAAATCGTCAAGATAGACTCGATACAAAATGGGAGCGTTCCAGAAAACTAAAATTGCCGTTGCGGTAGCGCTATCTATCGCATGCTCGGCGTGCCATACTACCAACACTCCAGTCGATAAAAATCCAGCTTTAACGCCTACTCAGCTGTTCGATTTGAGGACGAAGTGTTCCGACCTGGCGCGTAAGTTTGAAGCCGATGCTCGGCGCGAGAAGAAAGCTAACGGATTGGGGGCCGGCGATATCGATAGTTTCACCAATCGATACGATCCCGAGGCAAACCGGTGCTACGTCGAGCAATTTACCACTCATTATCAGACGGCAAAGAATGGCGAAGCGCAGACGATGCAGTATAGGTCGGTGTTCGACGCTCAGGAGAATACCCAGATAGTCTCCTGCAACGATTACGTTCACCCATCCGGCCCTCGCCAGACGAATTGCACGGACAAAAATGCGAAGACCATTCCGGTAAGCGAAGCTAACTCACAGATGGACAAGCTTATGAGTGAATCGGTTAGTTGGCCATGAGCCTGCCCCCGGCGGCAGTGGGCGTCGCCCTTTGAAGCAGTAGTCTAGGACTGTTTTACCCGACCAGCGCGTCCCATTGCGTGGAGCGATAGGGGCGGGCGAGTGCAGAAGCTGGTCAACCAACGTTTAACGCGCGCTTGCGAATACATACTACTAGCCCCAGAATCCCGGCGACCGCTAGTGCGATGGATGAGGGCTCAGGGACAGATGAGTCCGGTGTTGTTGTGGAGAAAATCCCAGGATTGGTAAAAATGGTGAAGTCGGAAGCTTGTGCAAAAGAGGAATTGATCGCCAGCAGAGGATCAAGACTGGCCGATGCGAATGTACCATTCACGTGTGAGCTTAAAGAGATTAAAGTCAGCGTGTTCGATTGTATTGTGAAATTGTAACTGAAACTCCCAGCCTCGGCGCAGTGCTGGAAGTCGTTGTTACTGTTTAAGACGTCGCACTCTGACGCGTGGCTTGGGAATACGACGCTAAAAGCTGTTAATCCGTCCTGGCCATTGTCTTCAATTACGCTGTATGCGTCAAATGCTAGGTTGGAGAACGGGACGTCTTTAGCCATAGCCTCGCCTGAAACGGTTAGAGGGACATTCACGTTCTCCGGGCCGCTTACGAGTATGTAATAAAGTGCGTCAGCGTTATTTGTGAGGGCGTAGAAAGCACCAGAACTTACTGATGTTTTTCCGCCGGTTCCAGTGTATATATCAGCGCGAGCAGTTGAGTCGATGACCACCTTTGATGTGGGATCGATGACGGTACAAGAAGCAGATGCAGCCTGTCCCGTATCAGAACAGTTACCTGCGATGGTTGATATGAAGGCATCGGCCTCAGTGTAAAGGGAGATTGCTGCAGCTCGGTCGCCAAAGAAAAGGCTTAATATGGCGCAAACACTTACAGCAAAATTAGGTCGTACATTGATGCGGAATAACACCGTATCCCTCCGATGACTGACTTAAACGGGAGAGCCGATGATATCACGGTGCCCCGGAATGCAGCGGCGGGTTGTTATTAGTGAATGGCACCAATAACAGGAAATGTAGGGTAACCGAGGCGATCAGAGGCGCAGTACCGCCCAGTGCAGCCTGAAATGTCCTGGGTGGTCGGTCCCGTGTGGACATGTCGATGAGAGTAGGCGGCAATGTCTGATGTTAGCGGTAAACTTGGAGACCATGAAATGGGGATTGATCCTGCTGTTGCTTCTGGGGCTGCCTAGCTTCCAGGCAATGCGTTTGGCAGACTACGACAGTTGCCATAGTAATCTTGATGATCTCTGTAGCCGATCAGATGATGCTTCTAGGAAGGCGGAAGACGCCTCTGATGCAGAGACAAATCTGAAGCATTGTCGCGATGACGACGACAATAAGTCGGGATGCACATCAGAACTTTCGCAATTCGAAAGCGCGCGAGACGATCTTGAGTCGGCTCTAGATGATGTTGGTTCGAAGGTCCGATCGGCCGCGTCATCTTGTGGCGTCGATTTCGCAAGTCCAATGACGCCAGAGAGGGCACGCCAGAGGATGGAGCGGACTAAACAAAGGTTCTGCAGATCATTGAACAGTATGAGGCAATACGCCAAACCAGAAATGCTGATGCCTCAATGCAAGCAAGGTATGTCTGAGGAAGAGTGCAAGCGCTGCCTCGGACTTAGGTGAAAAGAAGATCGAGTTGCGCGCCAGCCTTGGTGGCCGGTCTCGGCGCGATCTCATCGGCCAACGATCTGGTCGGGGCTGGTTCTGGTTGAGGCATAGATTGTGCCGATTGCCGTGCCTGTGGCGGAAAATGATCACGCCCAGCCTTCGTCCATCCAAGGAAGCCAGAGTGATCATGTGCGAACCATCCGACTTCGATGCCGAGGATCATTCCCCAAGCGACCTCGTTGCGATCTGCGTGATAGTTGATCGGCCAGCGCCCGGAACTTGGTAACCGTTGCCGCATCTATCGGATCAACGCCGGGAGCGAAGTTCCGCTCGCGGCAGTAGCCCCAGCCGGAGCAAGCGACCGGAGACGAACAGCGACCGTCCACGAGGTCTAGGCATGGCTCGGGTGCTGTGATCATGCGGCATCTTCTTCGTCGTCGTGTTCTGGCGCTTCGCCATAGACAAGCTCGTAAAGTTCGTCGGTGGCATCGCACAAGGTGAACTCCATTTCGCCGTCAGGCGGGTTGAAATATCCTTGTCCAGCGAAATTCCAGCCTTCGTCGAAACATGTGCAGTCGAACGCTAGGCTGGTAAAACGGGAGGCAATGCTGCTGAAGACAGGCATGGGAAATGACCACGCCGTTTGAAATGTAAACTCAAACCGTCTCGGCTCTTTGCCAATTTGGCAGAACTGGTAAGCACCCCACTTAGTGCCCCAGTTCTTGACGGACCATTCGTACCAATCTGGATAGCCGGTCTCAAGAATCGCTTGCAGTCGGCGGCTTCCAGCTTCTTCCCATTCTGGATGTAGTTTGAGGTACGCCTCTGCCACAAGATCAAGCCGTTCGACTGGCATTCCAGTTTCTTCTCGGAAACGCTCGATCCAGACCGGGTAAATCGTATGCCCGGCATTAAAGCCAAAACACCTCTTAGACCGCAGCAGAATCAGTTC
Organism: Bertia moriformis; assembly: GCA_025802115.2. NCBI lineage: Eukaryota > Fungi > Ascomycota > Sordariomycetes > Coronophorales > Bertiaceae > Bertia > Bertia moriformis. The sequence continues at coordinate 12,688 of JAOYNC020118602.1, forward strand.
TGCCCCATATTCAGCCGTTGTACCCGACTCAGAACCCCTAAGTATCTCGGGCATCGGAATGATACGTCCGCAGTCGAATATCAGTTCCGGTTCTTGCGGCTCACCCTTGTAGTTGGTGCGCGGCTCAAGATGGATCATCAGGTCGCGGAAGTGGGTGATCTGTTCCTCTGGACCCGTCACGATACAGCGGGTGGTGACGTGGTTCGGCATGGCGAGTTTTCCTGTTTGTTTGTGGGTAGAGGGGAAAAGCGAGGCGACGCTAAGCCGCCCGCGCGATCATGAGGCGGAAAGGGGCGTGGCTGTACCCATATTCGGGCTGGCGCTAAGTCGCGCAAAATACTTTCCAAGTTCAGGCTGGTTCAGACCTGTCGTGTAAAGCCGCGCCAAGGCCAAGCACCCTTCGCGAGCGGCTTTGGCAGCGTCTTTCTTGGCTGCCTCGGCGCGAGGGCTCGTCGGATATGCGTAACCAGATAGACCTGTAGCTGTATCGCCATACATAAACGCGCCGTCTTTGCTGAGTGCGTAAACGATGGTGTGGGCGCTGTTCTCGTTGGCGGTCATGTTGATGTTCCTTATGGTTCGTGGTTGCGGAACGGTCTGCTTAGACCCCGCCCAGTGCAATCGTTGTTTCTACAACGTCGTAATCCGTGACCGTCTGTCCGGCAAACTGAAACGTTGCGACATAGCGAAGACGTACCTGCTCGCCCTCTGCGTTGTACGTGCGCCAGATGTCTGTCACGGTTCCCAGGCGAGGATGCTTGCCGCGTGTCTTGAACTGCTGGCCGATGCTGAAGCGGGGTTCTCTGTTCACGGCGAGGTTCCCTTGGTATGCGATGGAAATCTTTGCTAGGCCTGTTAGGCGGCCTTCTTATAGGCCGCCTCGCTGGTGAACTTCCCGTCTATATAGATTCGGGCAGGAAACTGATTGAACAGCACATTCTTGCTGCTGCGGTTCACGATTATTTCCTGTTCGATACGAACCGCCTTGTTACCGCGCCTGCCCGTCAGAATGATGTGAGCGCCGTGAAGGGTCACAACCTTTGCTTCCGTCAGTTCGCCAAGCTTGGCTTCTATCTTCGCCTGCCATGATGCGACGGCCTGCTCGGCAAACTTGGTGGCGTTCGCCTGGAGCTTATCGGCGTTCAGCGTTCGGCCTATGCAGTGCGGAGCAATCGTCACGCGGTAGGCGCGGGCATATGTCCAGTCGTTCGCAATGTTCTTGAGATCGGGGCCGAGCGTGGCAACCATCCGCTCATACAGGCGGGTGACAAGTTCGACATACCGGGCGGCTACCGTGGGAATGTAAGAGGCCAGGGCGGTTTCGATTTCGGTCATGTTCATCTCCGTTGTTGGTAGGTGGACATTAGCCGTAGCGGCAAACTATGTCAACAGAGAAAAATAGCGCCACACAAAAAAGTTTGCCCTTGCGGCGAACCTTAGGTGGCGCGTATAGTGCTGCCCCATGAACCCATTCGATGCTTGGCTAAAGAAAAAGGAAATGAGCGCGCTGGCCTTCGGAAAAGCTCTCGGCTGGAAATATCCGCGCGATGCCTATCGCTACGCCAAAGGTCGCATACCAGACCCCGAACGCATGGTGGAGATTTACAACTTCACCGGGGGTGAGGTTACGCCGAACGATTTTGTGCTTGGCTGCGCCGAATAGATTCGGCCCTAGTGTCCGCCCCCGCCTGTTAAGGCGCAAAGCGGCTTACAGGCATGGCAGCCAACTGCCGGGCGCGACGGCGAAGCGGGTCAAGGCCGCGCCTGCGCGCCTGCGAAGCAGGTTGCCTTTATCCCGCGAGCCGCGTCTGGCCCTACGCTGGATGGGCTGTCGCTGGCCGAGGAAGCGCCGACGCCGGGAGGACGTGATCGAGGGTGGTGGGCTGAGGCTCGGATTCGGGCGCTGGTCGGTAATCGGGATCGTGCTTCATGGCTTCGTCGAAGATCGTTCCGGCCTCGCGCACTGCACGGAAGAAAGCTCCTCTGTCACTCCGCAGGTTGCGCGCCCATGAGGCTGCATAGGCAGCTTGGTTCGCAGTATCTACCGGAAGGTTGTAGTGGCGGCAAGCCATGGCCGTGGCCAGCTCAACGCGCATCTCACCCCGAGAATATTCCTCATCTCCGAACTTAGACGCCTTTGCCAATCCCAACCTGTCCTCTACTCCATGAAGAAGCTCGTGGATGAGGACAGAGGCATGCTTAGCCGCCTTGATCTCGTCCGTTTCTCCAGTGAACGCATGCTTGGGTGGCACAGTGACCGTCTTCGTGCGTCGGGAGTAAAATGCCTTGTCGCCGCGTTCCTGTATGGGAATGCCGCAGCAGTCAATCATTGCTTGAATCCCGGGCGGTACGGTCCAGGTAACAGGATCAACCTTTGGCTGCTCTAGGGGCGGCATCCCCTCAATTTGGGCGGCGGCAAAGACGTTAAAGTGCTTTACGAAGCGTCCGATGAAGCGGCCAGATGGGCGGTTGCTAGGAACATCCTGATCTTGACCTTCGTCACCGTTGACGGTCACGGCACCTGCGTAGATGACCGGCAGTGACTTCTCGCCCTTCTTAACGTGATACCCGGCATCTATGGCCTGCGCGAAGGTGATAAACCGGAAATCACCCGACTCAATGGCGTGCGGTGATGCCGAGAGCATCCAGAAATTCACGCCGGAATAGACGGTGCCAGAAATGGGGTTATGCGGCGGCTGGACTTTCTGACACAAACCAGGCTGCCATTCTTTTTGGTAGTTCGGAAGTTCGTGGTGGTTTTCCAGGTAGTCAGCCATGAAGTCGCTGATTTCCTGCTTCACGTCCCGCTTTTCGTACTGCTTCTTCACCCGCTGCCTCTGCTTGTTCCGCCATCGGTCTACAACGGAGATGGTCGGGCTTGCAAGCGGCCAAAGTGGCGCTAGAATGGGTTTATGAACCCTGACGCAATCGAGTTCTGGGATGAATGCGAGCTTGTTGGGCGTGCTCCTGACATGGCGCATGGCGTTCCCGTCCTGAAAAATGAAAACGGCGAGCTTACGCGCTTGCCGGCGGATACACTCGTCGAAAACGTCGAGGCGTTTATGGAACTGGAAACCATGACGGAAGATCAGGCGATTGAAGCGACGCTCGATTGTTTTCCTGGAGTTCACGGTGGCAAGGATACGCTGCGCAAGTTGCTCGCTTATCAAGAAAGCCACCTCAATCACATGCAGCCCTCTTGAGGACGATCTTCGACGAAGGCGTTCCTAAGGGCCTGGAAGCGCATTTGCCCAGTCACGAGGTCTCAACCGTTAAGCGCGAGGGTTGGCAGAAAGTTAAGAATGGGAAACTGCTCGACCTAATCGAAAAGTCAGGCTTCGAGGCATTCATCACGAATGACAAAAGGATGGAGCGGGAGCAGCAGTTTCATCGCCGGCCGTTTGCTGTGTTGATTCTAAGTACAAATAGCTGGCCGATCATGGAGCCGCATGTCGGCAAGATCGCTGAGGCTCTCGATACGGCGCGACCGGGCGAGATTACGAAGGTGGATTGCGGGGTTTTCATACCGCGCCGCTTTCGGAACTCTCAGTTCCAGCCTTGATCCATGCGCCCGTGAAATACGCCGTCCATGGGAACTGGTTGGGCATCGGCATTAACCTTTTGGTCGGCTCGGAAGAGTTATCATTCTTAGGTGGATGAAGAATCTGAACATGCAAAAGCCTGGGCACAGCTTATGGAAGCTGGCGACGAAGCCGGTTTGACGCAACTAGAAATCGTCTCGTTGTGCGAGATAGTCCGGACCGCTTACCAAGCACACAAAGCTAATAAAAACGAATACTACACCTTTCTGATCTACAGCAATCCAGGTGATGAGGCGGGCATCAAAATTATGTTCTGAGCGGCCTCTGTTCTAGTTACTGCCCCTCTGTCGCTGCGCGCAGTTGAAGAAGGGATTATAAAAGAGATATGACACGACGCTGGTTGCTGGCATTATCCGGTATCGCTCTGATTGGCAGAACCCGGCTAAAGGCGGGATGTCGCGTAAGCATCGTAGCTGGACCGCTCGATGGCTTTATTGGGAAATATCTTGGTCATGATGGCGAGAAGCATGCCGTGGAAATCAGGCTGATTAACCGGCCGATGCTGGTCAGACTGGATGGCGGTTCCATAGAGCGTTGCGTTAGCTAGCTTAGGCCGCTAAGAAGAAAGTGATCCCCGGCCTGATTATGCTTCGTCGCCCGAGCCGGGGATCGCCATCCTACCTTGCGTGATCCGCTTCGTAGTCATCAAGGGTTTCACTGGCCGCAAGGCGGCTCTCGAAGGTGGCCTCGTATGCTGGCCCCCAGCCTGCATCGCGCATGATAGGCATGTTTTCCGCGTTCTTATGGTCGGCATTGCTTGTCGCATTGAACGAACCACAGATAACATCTGTAGAGTCGACGATGATTACCTTATTGTGGGCGATGTTGCGGTGATAATCAATCCATGTCGGAATGCCGGCCGCGACCAATGCGGGCGTCTGGCCATTACGTTCATGTGGTGCTTTCTTGTCCAAAACCAAGCGGACGATAACCCCTCGCGCCTTCGCGTCGAGAATGGCTTGTCCAATATGCGGTTCGGTAAGCTGAAACTGTTGAACGTCTAGTGTCTTTTGTGCCTTGTTGATCTCGGCCACAGCCATCAGGGCGCAATCGTCCGGCCCCGGCACGAAGCACAAGTTGTTATTCCCAATGTCCACAGCCCATACCGGCGACGCGAAGAGGCAGAGAGCGACGATCAGCTTGCGCATTAAAGATCCTCTAAAAGCAAAAAAGAACCGGACCACCCGTGAGGATGGCCCGGTCAAGTTCGGGTGACGGACGAACAGTGTCAAGGACTATTCGAAACGGCTTCTCCGGTCAAGCTGCTTTTGGCGCGGTATCGGCCAGGCTCTCCAGCTCGGCCTTGAACTGCGTAGCGACCGGGATGACTTCGTGCCAGAGGCTTGTGCTGTCGGCTTCTACCGTCTCGATAGCGGTGCCGAGCTTTTCGATCAGGGCGATTACGTCCTGAACAATGGGTCCGAACCCTTCGATCTTGGCAACGACGCCAGCGTGAGAGGACATCGCTGCAAAGTCCGCGTGCAGCTTTGCGATGTCGTCGGAGAGATCGGCCCAGATAGCCTTGGCGTCCGCCTCCGCTTCAGGAATGACCTTGGCGGCAAGGGAAATGGTTGATGTGCCGAGACTGATAAGACCCGGAAGCCCGAAGATGATTGTGCCGAAACTTGCCATGGGAAACCTTTCGTTTAGCGGGGAGAGAACAATGAGAGGAGTCGCCGTAGTAGGCCACCTATGGGCGCGACGATCAAGGGAATGTTTGGAATCTTCATACCGGCTCCATTTCCGCCGCGGGACTACTGCCATGCAGCCACGCACGCAGTCGTTCGATAATTGACGGCGCGGATGGTCTTGCCTGTGCAACAGCGACGGATGCCGGGTTAGTGGCGCTCGTGATGTGAACGCTGGATGTATCGAATGCGACCGGCAGGAGGAACAGAGAGGCTTCCTTATTGCGACGCGCGACCAGTCCGCCAGCGATCTTGCCATTGGCATACACCCAACGATGAAGTTGTCCTGGTACTGCCGCATAGTTGCCTGCGTTCAACTGCTTCAGCAAAGTGGAGCCAAGGAACTTGCTGCGCCCTATGTTGAATACGAACCCGGAAAGAGCGCTGAACTGGTTGTCGTTGAGGTCAACCTGAACCGCTTCCTCAACTATTGCCGCTGCTGACGACATATCCTGCTTGAACCACTCGTCAGCCATCTGCTGCGTGACGCGCATGCCCGGAGCCAAATCGTTGCCTGTATGGCCAAATCCGGCCGTGAGCTTGCCCTTGATGGCCTGTCCGACATGGGTGACCATGCGCCCGGTCGCATCGTCGTAGGTGTATAAGACGCAGCCCTCGGCGTTCGTCGTGAGCGCCAGTCCTGCTGCGTTGACGGGACGAACCATGAAAACCTCGAACAGTGAAAAGATCAGGCAGGCGATTGCGAGTTGGCGCATTGTAAGTGCTCCGAGTCGTTGCCTCCGAACCGCCAGAGTAAGCGCCTTTCTAAGAAAGTCCAGCATGATGCTGAGCACATCGGGCGATTAAGATGGAGCTAGTGCCGCCATCTAAAAACAGCCCGCAATCAAAGGCTGATTTGCTGAAGAAAATTAACGATCTTGCGACCGAGCGGCTGAAAGAGTTGTTGGAGACCAAACATCTCTACCAGCGTGTTTCGTTTGACATTCAGATTCTGGATGAAAGCAGGCGGTTAGCGAATGGCGAGTTCACAGTTCTCGATCAGAGCATGGTTTCTGATTTGAAAACGCAAACCTATTTTCTCTCTAGCGAGCGGCAATTCCTCTCGCACACGACGCCACGCGGCGGGAACGAAGGCGAAGAGCTACCACACATCAGAGTCGAGAACTTGAAGCTATTCTGTCGACGTTGCGGTGGTGCCGAGGTGTTTAGCCCGGTCTGGTATGGCGATATTAAGGAGATAGCATCCCGGCAGCCGATTCGGTATCAGGTCCTTGAAGTCAAGCCTGAATCTAGAAACGATTCGACAGTTCAGGTGTTCGGACTTCTTTTTCAATGTCAAAGGTGCAAGGGCGAACCGGAAGGCTTCATTGTGCGTCGGGAAGGCTGGTCTCTGTCGCTCCATGGTCGTTCGCCTATGGAGCAAGTGCAAGTGCCGAACTACCTTCCCAAGAAGGAGCGGCAGTTCTTTCGCGATGCGGTGATCGCGATGCAGGCTGGGAAAAGCTTGGCTGCATTGTTTTACCTACGTACCTTCATCGAACAGTTCGCTCGGAGGCAAACCGGTAAGTTGGGTGAACGAACGACTGGAGAGGACGTGATGAGCAGCTATTCGCTGCTTTTGCCAAAAACTCTTCAGGATCAGGCGCCATCGCTTAAAAAGTGGTACAGCGACATCAGCGAGGCTCTGCATTATGCCCGTGCTGACGATCAGTTATTTGAGGAGGGCCTGGCCGAAATAGACAGGCACTTTGACTTTCGCCGAATTTACAAGATTCCCGATGTCACGGCTCAATCGTGAGCGAAGGCTAGTGATGGAGGTCGTTATAGATAAGGTGGACGACGTATAGTCCGGCAACGGCTGCGATCCACTTGATAGAAGACAGAACGACATCGGCAAGCGTGGCCTTGACCGCTTCACGGCGTTTCTCAAGCGATTCTGAGTAATCTCGGAGGTTGATTAAGTCCTTGGTGAAGAGGCGAACGCCGTCTGCATCTCCAATGTCGATACCAAGCTGGCGCCACATTTCGACGATGCCCTCGCGCACGCCGCGGGCCGCTGCGCGGGTTGCTATTTCCTCGATCTGGCGTTCGGCAAGCACGATGGTTTTTGCCTGCATGCCTGTACGCACGCGTGACTCAAATTCCGTGGAGTGCCGGTCGTCCTCTGTGTCATCGCGTTTGGTCATGGTAGGGCCGGTATACCCGATTTGAGGTTTGTATTCCTTTAACCGACCAGTCGGATTTGTATCCGTTTTCGCTGGCCTGCGATCTTGGAAGAGGGTAAGGGCCGTCATGGCGTAAAGCCTATGCCGTTTCGTTCAAGAAAGGCAAGCTTTACGTTTGTCCGGGTTCCTGAACCACAGGTCAATTCGGATACCATGTGGAGTTCGCGGCCGCGAACTTGTATCTGATCGCCTGATTGGCAAGGGCCACGGTAGGCGTAACGCCACTCAGTAATTGGCCGGAAGGCAGGCTCATGGAGAGAACGGTCACTCCCTTGGGCGCAATCACAGACAGGGGTTGCCCATCGACCGGTTTGCTTGGGAAGGTCACCGACAAGGATGCCAACAGGGTCGCTGCATTCAACACGGCAAGGGTCACCCCGTTGTCGATTTGCTGGGTCGCCCCTGAGCTTACGGAATAAACGACGCTTCTGGTGACACCGGGAGTGAACGCCATGTCAGTTGATCGTCGTTGTCGTTCCGTCGAAACGCACGGTCAGCGACATGTAATTGGTGTTGATCAAAGCGCTAGACTGCCCATCGATCTTTCCATCGCCCTGAGTTGTGGTGATCGTGATGTTGTTCGTTCCGGCATCGCCCTTCGCGTCCTGCACGACGTAATCGCGATCGACTGTCATTACAGGCAGCGATATGGCTGTCGCGCTTCCGGTAGTTTTGTTCACCTTGATCAGATCGTTCGCGGTGGCCAGCGTGAACGTATTGCTGGTGATGGTGATCGGGGTGTAGCTGATCGCGGTGGGATTGCCTGCGTAAGACATGGAAACTCCTATACTTGGTAAGTCGCTGGGGAGTGGGAAACGACAGCCTGCGTTGAGCAGGGGCATGACGTCCGACGATTGGACGTTGGAGATGATGCCGTTTGCGTCGGCGATATAGTCTGTGCCCGATCTCAAGCCGGTAAATTGTTGGCCAGGCGTGGGCGCAATCATGCTGTTCGAACCGGCCATGGTTGTGTCTTTTACCTTCGGGATTTACGAGAATGTATAACTCTGCCCAGCGGCCGGGTAAGCATAAACATCCCCGCCCCAGATACCTCCTGGTGGGGTGATCACATCGACACCGTCGATATCGATACTGGTCTGCGGGTAATGGGTATGTGTCAGGGCGACGGAAGCTGCTTGTGCGGTCTTGGTATCGATCGGTATGCCCCCAGGGCCACGCAGCGTGACTGTTTGCCCAGCAGTTAGCCCGGTGATGGTCACGATGTCGTCGGCTCGCATCGAGAGCTGACGAACGTGGCATTTGTTGCTGCTGGCAACCAACGCTATACCGGCCCCGCTCGTAAAGTTCGCATCGGTGAAGTCGAGCTGTTTCTCGCCATCGAACCAGACCTGGTGCCGGTTTTTGCGTACCTTGATGCGTACGCGATGCCATACCTTACTGATTGTCGGCTGAGTCGAGCCGCAGCCGTAAGCCCAGTTGCTGAATGGGTAATCGGTTCCTGCCAGGATGGTTGAGGCGCCTGACATGCCGCCTGCGCCTACGACCGTGGCCGATCCTGCGGATGTGCCGGCAACGCGCATCCGGTAGCCGTTGTTCAGGTTGCCGGCAGCCTGCAAACGATAGAAGAAATCCAGGTACCCGCCTGCTGTCGCGTCGTCGAACATTACCGCGAACTCAGCAGTGAAATCACCATGCGCTACGGACCGATAAATCGGCTTGGCCACGGAGCCAGTCGCCGGAACGCTGTACGCATAGTTGGTGACAACACGCGAGCCGGTGCCGGGGAATGCGCTCCGCAAGCCGAGCAGCCCACCCGAAGCGATCAGCGATGGATTGTTGGAAGGTGTATAGGAACCCACCGTAACCCCGTTGACCTGAAGCGTGAACGTACCACCGTTCAGGATAGCGGTGTATTTGTTGTTGGCGTTCGTTGTGGAGGTGTGGCTGTAAGTCGCCAGCGTGGAATCCGTGCTGCCGTTCCAATAGGCGACGGTCGCCTGCGTGTCGCTGAAATCGCAGTGATAGAAGGGGCTCGTCAGGTTGGAGTAGCAGAATATGGGTCCAACGCCGCATGTGGTTCCGAAAGTCGCCTGCATGTCTTGCTGAGCATTGATCACGCTTCCGACGCCAGTCTGGATTACGATCCCAGGCGCAGCGGCAGAGAGCATATCGAGTGTGTGGCTCGACGTGACCTGAGGCTTCGGATTGGCGCCGCTCGCGTCGGTCCAACCATTCTGTCCACCCAGGTTGCCTGCGGTCTCGCTTGAGAAATTGTCAGAAAAGACAGGCGGAACGATTGCCGGCGGGGTGAACATCAGCGCGTAGGCTGAGGGCTCGATCGCGGCAAACAGGATGCGCCTGTCGATGTGGTTATACGAACTGCCAGTCGCGTTCGTCGGATAGCCGTCATAGGTGATCGGCATCGAGCCGAGAGCGTTGCTGGTGGTGTCGAAAACCACGGCTCCCTCGGATTTGTGGAATACGCGTGACAGCCCGACGGCATTTGGGCCGTCCAACTGGCAGACACGCTGAAAATCATGATAGGTAGCGGCGCTCCAGTCGGTAAGACTTGTCGAGAAGAACACCCGGTTCTTGTCGGTCAGACCAGCGGTGCGATTAACCTGGTTGATGAGCATCACCCAAAGTCCAAGGCCTGTATGAAAGAACACTTCCGGGTTTTCCGGTTGTCCGGCGATAGCTGCGGGCAAGACCGCCGAGCCAGTTTTTGTAAACGGCCCGGATGGCGAACTGCCTGTGGAGCGACCGACTTGCCATGTTGCGCCACCGACATTGCCGGGATCGCCGGTCTGATTGCATGTGCTGTAGAACAGATGGTAAGTGCCTCCGCCATCCTTGACCATGCAACCAGCGTAAGCATCGCGATCATCGAAGGTAGTTCCGGTCGAGGGTGAGACCGTACCGCCCACATATGTATATGGCCCGGTGATGACCGAAGCGCTCCACACATCGCTTGAATACGGATTGCCGCAGATTTGGTTGGCGATCACGCCGCCAGCCGTCAGGCGGTGCAGGTAATAGGTGCCCGACCGCTTTTCGACGAACAGAAGATCGGCAGAGGGATACAGTGAGGCGCTTCCGCCAACTGTACGGCCCATGTTGAGGGGGCCGAGTTTCGTCCACGAAAGTCCGCGATTGGTGCTTTTTGCGACCTGCGGCACCCACGGGCCGTTCTGATCGGTGGCACTTCCGTTGCCTGCACCATAAAACTCATACCATGCGCCGTCATCGTCGATAAACGTCCAGCTTTCACGGTTGCCACCAGCGTCTGCACCTGTGAGCGCGGGAACTTGAGCGGGTATTGGTGAAGGGTCGAAGGCGAGCAAGGTAGGCCCGGCTTCGCTGGTCCAGGTCGCATCGCCCGTCCAGCCGGTCAATGTGCCATCAGAGACATATGCCAATCCGTTCGCAGTTCTGCTGATCGCCATCTGTGTTTATCCCAGTGAAAGTGGTTCAGGAGTAGCTGTAGCTGCGCCCAGGAGAAGGCGTAAGAAGCGGTTTCAGCGCGATGGCGATTTGTGGTGCGATCACGCCCAGATTGTTTGGCCCTGACGGATGCAGATTTAGGCTGTCGGCCCCGTAGGCGGTATTAAAAAATCCAGTTGTGTCGATCCAGGTCACGCGGCCAGGCGCGGAACAAGCGGCGATGCCGGCCTGAAGCGCGGAAGCCTGCGAGCCGTTGAACGGGCGCAGCACGGCAATGGGTATGCCTGGATAGGCAGAAATCAGGAGGTTGAGCGCAGTTGTGAAGCCCGATGTCACGCTTGCGGCGCTGGCGCTGCCGTCGTTGGTGGCGAGATTGATGGCGATCAGCTTCAAATTAGGGATGGAGGTATTGCGAGCAATACCCGCCATGATGCTCTGTAGACTGGTCGCGAAGGGCGGCACATTGCCGCTGCCCGTCACGGTAACGCCCGAACCGCCGAACCCTACGATCCCGGCCTCGATGCCCAGCAACCGGCGCAGGGCGTAAGCCCAGCCCATCATGGCGTCGTTGCGGTCGGTGTCGTTCGTTGCACTTTGGTTGACGGCGCGCACACCTTCTGTGATCGAGTCGCCGAAGAACAGCACGCTGCCGTTCGGGGCAGTGCCTGGAGCCATCGCGGACGCCCCCAAGGCAAGGGTTAGTCCCGTGAACTTGACGGCAGAGCCAATCCCCGTGTTCCAGCGGTTTATCGTTTCCGACGTGCTCTTGATGACCACTTCGAGCAGATGCCATGGGAACGCCGCCGTGTCTGAGGGCATGGTCGGCGTGACTGTTGCAGCAACATTGGCCTTCGTCCAAGGAGACTGCGTTTCGTACCCATCGATGCGATAGTAAATTTCCGTAGCGGGGCTGCCCAGGGTAGACACGTCGAAAGTCAGTGCAATCGACGATCCGCTGAACATTGTGCTGAAATACGCGCCCGCATTGATGCTGAGCGCCCTGGCGGCGGTCACGTTCCAATTACCGGGCGAGTAAACGAGGGCCGCGTTGTCGGGGGCGACCGTTGTGCCCGAAGCCGCGAAGTTGGAAAGTGAGAAGTTGTCGACCGCGACCTGGGTGCCAGAGCCGCCATTCTCTCCGTTGTAGAGACCCGGATATCCAGCTGCGCTGACTGAAGTATCCGTAACCGATATAGGGAAGGTGGCGGGTTCCGTTCCGGACGTTGGCCACACTCGGGCGCTGATGGTATTGCCCTGTACCTGCGCGCGCAGCGAAACCGACTGTCCCGATGTGAAACCAGCGACCGTGGCCGAGCCGGTGATCTGAGAAATAGTGCCAGATACTTTTTTGAAAAACAGCAGTTGGATGCCGCCGCTGCTGTTGGGCTGACCGAGCACGATGTAAGCATTGGCGTAAGCCGTGTCGCTGCGCAGCACCGCGCCTACGAACGGGCTGTAGCTGCCGACGACCGAGTGCAGGATCTGATCGAAGTACACCGACATATCGGCAATGGCCGAGGTGCCGGTGTAGATGGCAACGTCTCCATCGGCTGCGGTAGTCGATCCGAAGCTGTTGGGGGTACTGACCGGCGCGATGGTTCCGACAGCCCACGTGCCAGTCTTCGCCGCCCAGCCGGGCGCGATCTGGCCTGTGGTATAGGTATCGAAATTGTCGCCGAACAGAACGGTCATTAAACGCCGCCCAGCGTCGGTGCGCTATTGTTAGCCGCGTATTCGTAGCTGGTGATAGCCGAAGTGCTTGGCGTGGGCGGTGCGCCTCCAGCGTTGATCAGTGTGGCGCCTGAAGAGGGCAATGTCACCTGATTGCCGTTCGGGCGGATGATGACGCGCATCAATTGCGGCGGAGAAGAGGCAGAGGGCGAACCTATTGACAGCGTGCAAGGGACCGTGAAGTTCAGGTCGTACCAGATATCGCCGAACGAAGGGAACGCTAGATTGTAACTGGACGAAGACACTGTGGCGATCACCTTCTGCGGCCCGGTTTGCAGGATGCATCCAGCCCTCTCCATTGCAAGTTTGTCGAGAAGCTGCACACCGTTTACAGCGCCATAATTATCTGCGGTGTAGTTCGTTCCGGAAGGCAAGCCGGAAAAACTCTGCCCTGGACTCGGCGCGATCATATTCACGGTAGCGGCCATCTTCTATTCCCTTGTTGGTTGGAAAAGCCGCCACGGAGCGGCAAATGTCGTTTAAGTCTGTCGGACCGAAGAGTAGACAACCTTGTTGTCTTGCGCTGGATCGATCAGTTGAGGATTTCCCTCGTCATCGGACGCCAATTGAAGGCCTTGGTTTTGGTTGGCGAGCAGATGCTGCCATACCTCGTACGAAATCTGTTTCTTGTTGGCCGGCATGTCGTCGCCATGAACGTCGGAAGTATAGAACCCGTTGGTTTCGCGGCTGTAGAAAATGTCGCTCATCAATACCCCGCTGCGATGTACGTCATGACGGCCGCGCCGGCAGACTGGTTGTAGAAGCTGAAGCCTGACTGGCTGCGGCTGATGAGGGTAAACACAGCGTTACCGATGTTGCTGTTGGCGTCGAACGCTGGAAACACCCCAAGGCAGGCATTTGGAAATGCGAGTGGAAACGATGTCGAGTTGGTGCCATTCGGGACGCCACCCGGCGAACCACCTTGCAGCAAAAACTTGCCGCTTCCGCTGCCGTACGGAATCGAGAGATACCAGCCGGTAGCTGATCCTGCGAACGTAAAGTTCCCTCCGATGTTGGCCTGAGGGATCGTCGATACACCGAGAATCGCCGCCAGCGCCGCAGCCTGCGTACTCGCGCCAGTGCCGCCATGGGCTATGTCCAGGATGGAGGAGAGACCCGCCGCCTTGAACGTGTAGGCCGATTCATCAAGCGTGCCGATCGTGATCCATGTCGTGTTATCCATCGACCTGATCTTGATCAGTTTGTTGCCCGTGTCGTGCCAGAGCTGTCCCGCTTCAGGACTCGATGGTGCGGATGCGCCCGAGGCAAGCGTGTTCAGCGTGTCGACAGCAGCATTCACTGCCTGTACCGCCGCGAGCCCGCTAAGCGTTCCGCTGGTTGGAAGGACGAGATTATTCTGAGACATTGGCGATCCCTGCTAAAAGCCTTGCGCGGCCCAATCTATCGTGCGGGCTACGCCCACGCCACCATTTACGATCTGCACCGTGAAGTTGGTTGAAGATTTCGTAATGAGCGCTGTGTCGCCTGCACTGCCGCCGATGATGGTTACTTGAACTGCTGCGACGGAGTTGAACGGATCGCCGTAGCTGATGGTCAATCCGCCGGGCGGGATCGAGATGTTGGCGCCGGACTCTATGCGATCCGGTACGTCGGTCATCACCGCAAAATCGCTTACGACGCAGTTGATGGTCGCGTCGGTTGTGGCGATCATCAGGCGGAAGTTGAAATACTGCCCGAGGTATTGACCCGGCGTGAAGTCCTGCCACGGTCCGTAGACGCCGCTGTTCTGGGCAACCTGGATTTGCGGCATGACAGTTACGAAGTGTCCGTTATCCGTTTCCAGGATGTCAGGCATGGAGAGAATGTCGCCCGAGGTTAGGAGGCTGTCATAAATCGAAACAGCATGCGCCGCCCAGCTCATCGATATGGTTGCGTCAAGAACGCGGCCCGCGTTGATCTGGTGAGCGGTCGGAACGGTGTAGACGCCGGCATTTCCAAGTCCGCCGAAGGCCAGGATGTCAGGCTCCGAAAGAATGTCTGTACTGACAAGGATGTTACCCGCGCCTTCTAGTTGAAGGTCGCCGCCAAGAATAACAGTGCCGCTAAGCGTTCCTGTCCACCCTGTCGTCGCTTCGTCGAAGCTTGCCAGTAGATTGCGGACGATAATGCCGCCCGTTAGGGTGACAGACGATGCCGGTCCGTACACGACGTATCCGGTCGGAGCCACGTATCGTGCGGCAACCCAGTAGGTTCCGTTTGCGCCCGCCGGGAAACTGGTATCCGCCGTTGTCCCGATGGTGATACCGACGCCCCAGTTCAGGCCTTGGCGGATTTCATAGCCTGGCTGGCGAGTGTCCTGAACCGTGTCCCATGTCAGGGTCTCGATTCCTGAAAGGAACACGGTTCCCAGATTCTCGATTGAACCTAGTGGTTCGGTGTAGGCAACGCCCTGAAAGGTATAAACGTAGGGCTCGACCTGATCGAGAGTAGGTTGACCAGCACCGTAAGCATTCTTGTCGAGGACCTTGATGTAAACGGCCTTGCCGATCAGGTCCGGGCGAAGTGTCAACTCGGTCAGCGTTTCATCGCAACGCACGAACGGCGATCCTGCCGGCAACGCTCCGGCGACCGTATCGTATTGCCCTCGGTTGAGCCCACTCAGGAGGTATAGATTGGTCCCGAGTTGCGCGCTTGAAGCGTAGGACAGGAATTCTCCGGCTGCCCAGCAGAGCGATGTGTTCGCTTCGGCTGCGGTCAAACCGGGAGATGTTGTTAGCTCGCCTCCACTGGCTGTAAGGTTAACGCTGAGCGTTGCGCGCTGGTCGAGGCCTTCCGCGCCTGCGGGCAACGTAGAAGTCGTAACGCCATACCGGGAAGACTGACTGACCGTAGTGAGGTGGGTGTAATTCGTACCGTCGAAGCTGGCCCACACATCGGCGCCACCCCAACTGCCTTTCGGTCCGGCGAGGGCCATCCACACCTGTGGCAAGCCGCCTGAGAGGGGAAAGCTTGGTTCGAGGAACTGAGGCGCGTAGCTGCGGGGCGCATCTGCGTTGTAGTTCGGCTGGTAGCCGCTGCCGGTTTCGAAGTTGAACAGCGCGGTAGTACCAATGCCTCCAAGGAAGTCCTCGGCAGTGATTGTCAGCGCTCCGCCGTCGCTGCCGCTCCATTCTGCTTCGTCGATGGACACGATGCGAACCGGAGCGTTGAACAGTCCAAGGTTGCTGTCCGTGATGGAAACGATGTCCATCGGGTCCAGCATGCAATACTGCCAACCCAGCTTGAATGTGTATTTGTTGCGGACTGCCTGGCGGCCGAGCTGCAAGTTCACGCTCGTCTGCGCGGCATTTCCATCGCAGAAATAGTGCGCGCTCGCCGGAGAATTGCTTTGCCTCAGGCCGAAGACGGCAATGCTCGCCTCGTCGCGTGCCCACACCAGATCAGAGTTATAGGCGTTGAAGCGGTTCAGGTATTCGAGGCTGAGAGCGTTTACCTGGTCGGCCGGTCTAGCCCGTTCGACCATGACCGGGTCGTTGTTGCCGTCTGCGAGAAAATCGTCATCGGTCAGCGAGAACAATGGCGATCCGG
>JAOYNC020118692.1:0-28831 GCA_025802115.2 Bertia moriformis
CGTAGTGGTGGTAGTGTGGGGGGCGCACGCAGCGAGCCGGGAGTAAAAAGATCGATCCCTCGCCGGATATAACGCGGGAAGGGAGACGAGTCTTGGCGTCATGGATCATGTTCCGTTCCCTGTTTTGTCTCGCGTGTGCATGGCTCAGGGTATGGCTAAGGCAGGGGGGGAGTGATGGCGATAGCACATTCCGTGGCTCCGGGAGCGGACTGGAGGGGGAGCGGACTGGAGGTGGGAGGGGCCAGGTATGAGCGGACGACTGGGTTAGACAAACACCCTCCAGCAGAGCAGAGCACGGGGCGAAGAAATGCGATAGATTTTTGCATCGCGTGGGTGGCGGCGGCAGCGGCAGCAGCCGCTGCCATACCCAAGCAGAAGGTGGCCCGAGCAGAAGGCGAGGAGACCAGACCGTCTGGCCGGTGGCGCTCCCATCTCACCGCCGGGAGAGCATGCCGAGGGCAGGACCGGAAAAAAATTGGGCACACAAGCACCCACATACACTGGACCGAGAGGCGCTAACCAGCCGATGCATGTGCACTCGGGTGGAGGGAGGCGCAGAAGTTGTCTATCAGGAGGGAGGGGGGGCAGTTCGACATGCGGTGACGGCGCTGGGCGGGGCAATTCCCGGTCAGCCAAGACAAGACGGGCCTCGGCACACCCATCTTCTCAGCCCAGCCGGGTGCACATTATAAATCATATTGGCATGCTGGCGTGCTGGCGTGCTGGCGCTCTGGGTCCCGAGTGGGGCTGTTCGCGCGCGGGCCAGATCCGGCCTCGAGGGCGGGGTCTCGATAGTTCATGCTTGTGGCCAATCCGCAAGGGCGGCGAGGTCGCAGTTTGTCGGGTGACTGACAAATGGTTCATGATGGAATGCCGAGGGACGGCCGAGTGCCGGGATCGGCTAGCGCAGTAGCCACGTGCTGATGCAGCTCGGTATGGAGCTCAGTCCCTGCGCCCTTCCGGCTTCCGAGCTCGGCGCCTGTGTCGCGGGCGGTCTCGGGCTGCTGCTCGTAGGTCCGGTCCCGGTCTGGATGGGGGGAGGGTAACCCTGAATGAAACGGTATCTTTCCGAGAGCGTCGGTGACGGGGGGGGGCACGTGAGATTTTAAAGGGAGCCGAGACTTCCTCTTCCTTGTATCACATCTCCCGCGTCACCAACCAATCTCTTTTTATTCGCTGCCGGACGACGTTTTTCCCGACGCCGACCGGTCGGGCCGGCCGGGCTAGGACTGGCTGGGCCAGGTGGTTGGTTGGCCGGCACGGGATGATCCGGTCGTCCGCTGATGCAGAGAGAGGTGTAGGGAAGCTGACGTGCCCGATCAGAACCGGGCCACGCAGCCGTCCTTCCGTTGCCGTTGGGGCGGTGTGGATTCCCCGTGCCGGAGATGCGAAACATGGGCCGGCCGTTGCAGTAGCATTGTAGTCGCACCTATGGGCGGTGGGGTTCGGTTCGGTTCGGCGGGGGTGCAGGGATGAAATATGGCCTTGGACCTGGAAAAAGGCAGGCATCCCGGGGCCAGTCACATGACCGGTCTCGGAAGCCACCCCGCCGGCCTCTTCCGTCGGTCGAGAGCCGGCGGCACTGGCACCAGCTTGAGGGAGGAACCGGCCTCTTGTCACATTCACAACCTATCTACTCTACCCAATCCTGCCCCCTCTACCCCCACACTGCCCCATGCGCAGCCCGAGTCACCGGCGCCTAAGGAGGGGAGGGAACGGACCTCTCACCGCCACCCCCCCTTGTACGGCTCTGGCCCGTCACCGACCCCACGACGGCCCCTCTCCCGCTTCGCCGTCGGTTACAAATCGGAGGGAGCTTGAGATGGTAAGTGCCGCCGCCCTCTTCACTATCTCCGCCTCTGCCGTGGTCCAGTCCTCGGTGCCCCACCCTTGCCCTCGCCCTTGTCCTCGCCATCGCCCTCGCGGTCGTCCTTGCTGCTGTCGTGCTTGCTCTTGTCCTCCTCCTCGCGCCCGCCCTCGTCCTCGCGCCCGCCCTGTGATTATCCTCGCCCTCGACGTCCTCTGGCCGGCCCCAGTCTCGATCTTACCCTCCCCCGGCTTATATCCGACAACCGCGCGCGTTCCTGACCCAGGATGACGTCCCCGGGCGGGATCGACGGTGACAGAAAAAAACTGATTGCACACCGGATCGAGACTGGGGAGTCTGATCCAACAGTGAGGGGCGCCGGGAGAGAGGGGCCGGTTTGCGTGACGAGGAGTGTCGTGGTCCGACGCTGTGTGCCTTGGCATGCCGCCCTCTTGCTGAAATGTTGGCATGATAAGAGAGTGAGCGGGAGCAGAGCCGTCTCATCTGATGATGGCAGGTGCAAGGGTGAGCGGGTCTATGTTGGTTCTGGGTGATGTGCGATGCCAATAAAATGGCCGTGGCTTCGTCTCGTACCGCGGCAGTTGCGGGACCCGGGCCGGATTCGCCACTATCTATGAATGAGAGCGGATCCATCGGACTCACCACGAGCGGGAGGGGGTCTTGATCATGGCTGTGTCGGATCACAGGTCCAGGGGCACATTCCATATCAACCCCGTGTGATTCGATCGCATAAAAGAGGAGTGGTCGGTTGGGGGGGGACCTGGAGCCTGCCGCTATCTACGATGGCCATCAGCAGGAGACAGCAAGGGAATCGGGTGACGACAGGGGCAAAGAAAAGATCTCTCGACCATCCCGTCATAGTGGCGGATGGATACCTGGTCGGGCGGGGTCGGGTCACTCGACGAGAGGCGGCCATGGCACATGTGCCAGTTCAGATGATCGCAACGGCAGGATCATGGAGGGGTCAAATTTGCCGCCGGCTAGCATCTGGCAATAGCTGAGGAGATTACGAGCCATATAACGGCCAAGCGGGGTGCCTCGTCAGGGGATCGCAAGCACGCTGGGAGTAGAGCCGGCTGCTTATCCGACGGTCTGCCTGCCTGCCCGACATGGCCAGAGAGCCGGCTTCGCCCGGCCAAGGACGGGCACAGTGTCAGGCGGTATGAGCTGATTAGCATAATACTTCCCGATATCTGATGAGCTGTACATTGCAACGATGGCTCTGGCTCTCGCGCTCGCTCGTACCGTGCATGCCCGCCTCCAGCCCCGCCTGCCCGCCTGCCTATCAGCCTGCGAGCCCCGACATGCCGTTCAAACTATAGGTAAAGAGCGGTGGTGAACAGCAATGCGGATCACGCAGTCCCAGATGATTCCGAGAGCTGAAGCACGAGCTAGACTACAGAGCAGCGGGCGGCCCGAGAGCAAGGCCGGGACAGGCACGCTGCTCGGCCTGGATCGCCGGATCGATGCTCCGCTATCTGATCAGGACCCAAACCTGCTGCCGCTGCTGCCGCCGCTACCGCCGCCGCCGCTGTCGTTGAGAAAAGCCAAGTGTGGCCGGTCCGCTAGGATGAACCGGCCGAGTCGTGTCTCCCTCTTGTGCCGGTTCCATTTATTGGGCCATTGTCTCCGGCCTGACATGGCAACAGTTCCCCTGTTACCTTGGTGATGCGCACCCGACGCCCTTTTATATCTACTCGCTACGCAACCTAGATAGGAAATAAGGACGCAATGGAGCAAATACCTGATCAGGGTGCCGCGGCCCCATTGTCGATGACCTTCCCGCCAGCGTACTCGAGGCCCGCCAGCTGGCAGCAGCCGACCGCCCCATTCGCTCCCGAATCCAACCGGCCCCCCGCGAGAATTCTGACTTGCTCCCTACCGCCGATTCTGCGCCCACCCCAGAATGCTACCGTCATTGCCTTCCCCAGCAGCAGTAGGGGTGGCGACTGCTTCGCTACCCCGCCTAGTTGTCCTCGCCGCGGCCCGCGCCCTCTCAACCACCGCGACCGCGGCCGCGTCCACCCCCCCCGCGCCCACGTCCGCTTCCCCCACGCCCACGTCTGCTTCTTCTTCTCCGTCCTTGACCAAGACTGACCGGGACGCGCTCGCCCGGCTCACGTCTCTCACTCGGCTCCCGCCCTCCTCGCCCGGCTTCCTGCCCACCTTCGACCCCCCGCAGGCAGACGAGACGCGGCGGCCTCGCCACCGGGGCTACCTCCCCGTCCCGCGCAACCCGTTCCCGCGCCACGAGGGCGACCGCAAGGTCACGGATGCGTACCTCGCCCAGACCGCGCCCGAGTCGCCACGACGCCCCTCCCCGGCGGCGGCCCTGCCCGGTTCCCGGGCGGCCTGGCGCCGCCGCATGGCCGAGACCCGGCGCGAATCCCTAGAGGTCGGGCTCAAAACGCTATGGCACCGCAAGGAGCGGCACGAGGCCGGCATTCGGGCCCGGCGGGCCCGGCATGCCGCCCACGTGGCCGAGGACCTGGACTTCTTCAACCGGCCCGCCGACGCGCTCACCACCCCGACCATCACGGCCGCCACCCTCAACACCGCCGTGATGGTGGACCCGGACCGGCGCGCCCGGATCGACCGGGCCCGCAGCCGGGTCCGCACCGCCGAGGAGAGCCGGCGCGAGGCCCGCCGCTCTTCCGTCGCGGACCTGTATCGGCACGCCGTCTCCTTCATCGTGCTCGAGTCCCATTTGCGGGAGGAGGTCGAGAGGGTGTTCCATCCGCAGTACTGGCAGCGGACCTGGGGCCGGGGCGAGAACATATGGGAGGCCCTGGGCCCGCCCCCGGGCCTGCCGGATCCCAACTTTGCGGCGGGAGATGCCAGCGACTCGACTGCCCGGATCACGCGCGGGTCCAAGCGGCTGATGACCCTCTCGGGGGAGCTGACGGGGGGGACGATCCCGTGATCCCCACTGGCTTGGCAAGATGAGACATTATCCATGAATCGGGGGGGGGGGTGCGTTGGCTGAGGGTTCTCATGCAGCGGGCCGATCGAGGGTCTCTCGGGAGGGGACTGCAGATTTATATCATGTTCCACATGACCGATCTCGAGGTCAGCAATGGTGATTGTGATTCGCTAGCCGAAGGCCTAGTTGATCGAGGTCGACCAAGACCCGAGTCCTGGACGTGATAAATGTCGAGAGTCGGCCAGCCAGTGATCGGAAGCCCTCACCCTCTTCCACCGATCAGCTGAGGCTACTACGCTACTACCCATTGGCTCTGAGCCTGGCTGCTGCAGGCCACGCCGCTCCTGTGTTGACTTTTGAGTAACAAGGTTCCAATCCTGCGAGATACGGCCCTCAAGGCGGAAGTGAGAGGTGCGGATGCAATATGTGCCGCCTGGATCTCCTGGCCACGGCGTCCAAGTTGTGTGGCCGTGGCTGAGCGACCGCCGACATGACACTCGGTCGATCGAAAATACCGACTCGGGCCAGGATTGGACAAAAACGTCCGGACCTCTCCTGGCTGAAACCTATCAAGTTGGCCCTCGATCCTATCTATCTAGATCGGCAAGTGCCGGATTTCCACTCAGGGTCGAACGAAGACTGGCCAAACCATTACCTCTGGTCGTTGTTGGTCAGGGAAAAGTGGTGACGTATGTAATCTACCCCTGCGTTCCTCCCAAGCCGGCCCCAAACGAGCTGTGCCTCCTGTCTGGAGATTGGGGGTAGCACGCCCCGGGCGCAGTCTCTGCGATCGCCTGCCAGCCTGCCGCCAGCCGGAACCAGCCACCTCGGGCAGTGGAGTGTGGAGTGTGCACAGAGCTCATAGCCGACGCGCCTCATTTCCCCCAAGGCCGCGCACTTTCGGTCATGCTTGTCTCCCGCCCATCTTCGACTAACATACTCACGACCGCCCGCCCCACGACAACGACGACGACGACGACGACAACAACGACGACATCAGCGACAGCAGCGACGACGCCACTCAGGCGCGCGCCGTCGACCCACCGCGATGGCGCCCCGACTGCCGCCGAGAAGGCTGCTGCCCTTCCTCCTTCTTGGAGCTCTGGCCTCGGCGCGCGAGTATTCGACCGAGGACATGATGCAAGCTCAGCTGGCCTTGATGGCCGGACGGCCGAGCGACTGCCCCCCGTGGTGAGTGAGCTGGCCCTCTCCCGGCACCCCCTTCATGCAGGCCGCGGACGACAGGTTGCGGCTGCTGCTGACACGACACCGGCCCCAGCTTCAACTGTCTCCTCCCCGCCCACTCTTGCACCCAGTACGCCGACTGCAACGAGTCCAACGGGATATGTGACTGCCCCGAGGGCTTTGGCGGCGACAACTGCCTCGAACCTTGTATGCAGCAGCCCCTGGCGCTCCCCCGCCACCGTCCTCTGCCGTCCACGTCCACACTCGGCTGACCACTCCCAAAGTGTGCGCCTCCCTCGCTAAGATCCGGAGAGACCGGCCGATGCGCAAGGGCACCAGGTGCGAGTGCGATGCCGGCTGGGACGGCATCAACTGCAACCTATGTACCACGGACCGAGCCTGCGACGGGCTCGTAGCCCCGGCCGAAGGCGGCGTCTGCTACAAGGGCGGCGAGGTTATCAACCACAACTACCAGTACTGCGATGTCACCAACCAGCAGATCACCAAGCTTCTGGGTGACCAGAAGCCCCAGGTCACGTTTACTTGCAAGAAGAAGGAAGCCTCTTGCGACTTTCAGTGTGAGTTCACCTCACATGTCCACCGGCCCTCGCCACCATCTTTTTCAACACTGCTGCGAGAGTCCCCCTGCTGACTCGGCGGAAACAACGATAAACAGTCTGGGTTGACCACCGCGAGTCGTTCTACTGCCACCTCACCGAGTGCGACTCCGGGGCCCAGTTCGACGAGGCCAAGAACAGCACCTGGTACGACTGCAAGGGGATCAGATGCCAGTGCGTCCCCGACCGGATGCTCTGCGGCGAGAACGGATCCGTCGACATCACCGAATTTCTGGACCAGGAGATTCGCGGCCCCGGCCGGTTCGAGTGTGGCCAGGAGGCCGATGGCGAGCACCGATGCGCGTTCCGGGAGCCCGCCATGGACCAGCTGATCACCGACCTCCTCGGCGACTCCAGCATCAAGCTCACCTGCCGGGCCGGCGAGTGCCTCTATCGCACCGAGGTGCCGGGATACCGCCGCCCGGTCAAGCAGATCAACACGCCGCTGATCGCCGCCGTCATCGCCGCCTGCTCGCTCTTTGTGGTGGCCGTGATCGTTGCCACCTACTACCTGTCGCGACGCAGCAGCTTCCGATACGGCCCGATCCGGCTCGGCGACGGCGGCGACTCCGACGACGAGCAGCAGAAGCTGATGGCCGATCACAAGCCGGCGTCCCTCTACTTCGAGCAGGTCACCTACTCCCTCAACGAGCACTCGCGCCGGATCCTGCACGGCATCCACGGGGTCGCCCACCCGGCCGAGGTGACCGCCATCATGGGCGCGTCCGGCGCCGGCAAGACCACCCTGCTCG
Source organism: Bertia moriformis (assembly GCA_025802115.2). Classification (NCBI taxonomy): domain Eukaryota; kingdom Fungi; phylum Ascomycota; class Sordariomycetes; order Coronophorales; family Bertiaceae; genus Bertia; species Bertia moriformis. Next base: position 7,306 of record JAOYNC020118692.1, read on the forward strand.
ACATCCTGGCTCGCAAGAACAAGCGCGGCGTGGTCGGGGGCAGCTTCTACGTCAACGGCGAGAAGATGGCCGACGCCGAGTTCCGGGCCGCCGTCGGGTTCGTCGACCAGGAGGACACCATGCTGCCGACCCTCACCGTGCACGAGACCATCCTCAACAGCGCCCTCCTCCGGCTGCCCCGCGACATGACCCGGGCCGCCAAGGAGCAGCGCGTCGCCGAGGTGGAGCGGGAGCTGGGCATCCACCACATCCGCGACTCCCTGATCGGGTCCGAGGACGACAGCAAGGGCCGGGGCATCTCGGGCGGGGAGCGGCGTCGGGTCAGCATCGCGTGCGAGCTGGTCACCAGCCCGTCCGTGCTCTTCCTGGACGAGCCGACCAGCGGCCTGGACGCGTTCAACGCGTACAACGTGGTCGAGTGCCTCGTCACCCTGGCCAAGACGTACCGCCGCACCGTCGTGTTCACCATCCACCAGCCGCGCTCCAACATCGTCGCCCTCTTCGACCGGCTCATCCTGCTGGCCCGGGGCCGGACCGTCTACTCGGGCCCGTTCACGCAGTGCCAGTCCTACTTCAACCATATCGGCTACTCCTGCCCGACCGGCTTCAATATTGCCGACTACCTTGTTGACCTGACCATGCACGCCGGCGCCTCCGCCGCCCTCGCGGCCGACGACGGCAACAGCAGCCTGCTCGACGCCGGAAGCTTCGGCCCGAGCAGCACCCGAGCCGTCAAGTCGATTGCGAGCGTGGCGGGGAGCACCGGCGGCGGCGGCGGCGACCAGGACGACGGCGCAGAGGTTTCTTCTTCTCGCGGCGTCGGCAGCGGTCGCCATTCCATCCGGCAACGGCAGGATCGTGACCTCTTCTCTCGCCGCCGCAACACGGCCGATACGACGGCCTCGTCCGATGCCGGCGGCGACGATCCCGCCACGTACAAACTGCAGCAGCGGAACCCTGCCGGTGTCGGCGGCAACGGCAGCGCCGGTCTTGCCGCCTCCCCTCAGCCCCCCCTCCCGCTCCTTCTCCTTGACGATTCCCACAACCTCCCCCCACCGGCGGAGGAGAGCAGCAGTGGCGGCAGCTGCGGCGGCACCGAGCTGGACGGCCTCGTACAGTCGTTCGCAACCTCGGCGATCGCAGAGACCAACCGGGCCGAGACGCAAGCCGCCGTCCAGGCCGCGCTCCAGGCCAATGGCCATAACGCCGGCTCGTCAGTGCCGACTGGCGGCGGTGGCGGCGGCGTAGGCGGCGGCTACGCCCGCGTCGGTTACCTGACCCAGTTCGCGATCCTGTCACAGCGCACGTGGAAGAACCTGTACCGCAACCCGATGCTGATGCTGACCCACTACGCCATCGCCATCGTCCTCGCCGTCCTGTCGGGCTACCTCTTCTACGGCCTCACCGATGACATCCGCGGGTTCCAGAACCGGCTCGGCCTCTTCTTCTTCCTGCTCGCCCTGTTCGGGTTCAGCACCCTCACCAGCCTTGGGGTTTTCGCGCCCGAGAGGCTGCTGTTCGTCCGGGAGCGAGCCAACGGCTACTACGCGCCCGTGACGTACTTCGCCGCTAAGGTGCTGTTCGACATCTTGCCGCTGCGGGTCATCCCGCCCGTGCTGATGGGCTCGATCGTGTACCCGATGACCGGTCTCATCCCGGACTCGGGCCACTTTGCCCGCTTCATCCTGGTGCTGGTCCTCTTCAACCTGGCAGCGGCGGCGATCTGCCTGTTTGTCGGCATCGTATGCCGCGACGGCGGTGTGGCAAACCTGATCGGCAGCCTCGTGATGCTCTTCAGTCTGCTCTTCGCCGGCCTGCTGCTTAACCACGACGCGATCCCGCACGCCGCCCTCTGGCTTCAGTCGCTGTCCATCTTCCACTACGGCTTCGAGGCCCTGATTGTAAACGAGGTGCTGCAGCTGACTCTGGTCGACAAGAAATACGGGCTCGACATCACGATCCCGGGGGCGACGATCCTGAGCACGTTTGGGTTCAACAACGCTGCGCTGTGGTCCGACGTGGCCCATCTAGCCGCATTCGCCGCCCTGTTTATCGTGCTGGCATATGGGGCAATGCATGTCTTGCTTGTGGAAAAGCGGTAGGCAGGGGGTGGTGGTGGGATTATCTCATCTTAGATCTATCGGCAAAGGTGGAGGAAGAAAGAGTAGTCGAGTAGCCGACCTCGGGTATCCCTGTCATGATAATAATCAGTATGTGGAGATTGTCGTCATGTATTTGTTCGAACTTGTTGTTTTGTGCCGGACTCGGGGCAGCATGCATGCCCTTGGGCAGGACTACAGGATCAGCGAGCCCGCTCGCCGGCACTCGCCGTAGCGTACGATATCCCATCAGCTCACAGCCGACACCGCTCGATAGCACGCTGTTTCTCAATCCAAATCGGCCAGAGTGTCAGTTAGTGGATCAGTAACGTCTCGGCTCATATCGAGCCTTCGAAGGAGATCTCATGGTCCGACGGGTTCTGCTAGCATATCCGACAGCTGCTTGCTAAGGGAGATGATAGCTCGGCCACGAAAAGAGCGGCCCTCCCGTCAATCGTTTATCTCCAACCCGCGGGCGATGGGATGGGCTAAACAGCGACTGGCAGCATCGAAGTTTTGATACGTGGCTGTGTGCCATGTTCGGGGGGCTCAGCTGTAATGAAAAGCTGGATGTTATCGAACTTCATCTTCTTTTTCCTTGCCTTACTTGCACTCGCAGCCGGCTGGAGACTCGAAACCGACGTGGGAGATATAGATGGGCTTCAACCACGTGACTACTCGCCAGATCCACACTCTACTCCAGAAAAAAAAAAGAGAAAGTTAAATGTCGAAATTCCCGGCGTACCGCATGCCGCCGCCGTCAGCTCTCACGCCTCGCCCTTCATGATGAGTAGCAGCCTCGCGGCGATACGGGCTGGACCGTATCCGGCCTGGCAGGGCGCCCCCACCCTACTCCGAGCTATACCCTGCCGCTTCCGCCGTCCTATATCCACCGCACCCGCGCCGCGACTACCATCATCGCCACCACAACGACGACGGCGGCCGCTATCAGCGCCCATATCGTCCACGTCCACCCCCCACGAGCCCCATGATCCGAGGCGCCATCATATCACTCTTTCCCGGCCCCGGTCCAGCCGACCCTTCACCACCGGAGCGGCCCTCGGCGCCCTGACGGCGGCACAGGAAGCGTAAGCCGCCCCCCCGGCCAACCGGGGGCCGCTCTCGCCTTGTCTGTCTATCATTGGGATGGCTAACTGTCCGGGCCGGCACATGACGCTGACCGGTCCCCCGAACAGTCTCAAGAGGGCCAGAGATGATGCGGCGAGCCTGACGCCCGAGGTCGTCGCGCAGCGCATGAGTGCTGAGGAGGCCAGACGGCTCGAGAGAGTGCGGAACATTGGCATCGCGGTATGTGGCCTTTTTTGGACAGGGGACAGAACCACGGCTGGCCGACTGACCCAACCATGAAGGCACACATCGACAGCGGCAAGACCACCTGCACGGAGCGCATCCTCTTCTACACGGGCCGAATCAGCGCCATCCACGAGGTCCGCGGCCGCGACCAGGTCGGCGCCAAGATGGACAGCATGGACCTCGAGAGAGAAAAGGGCATCACGATCCAGTCTGCGGCCACGTTCTGCGACTGGACGAAAAAGAACGACTCAGACGGGGTGGATGAACAATACCACATCAACCTGATCGACACGCCCGGCCACATCGACTTCACGATCGAGGTCGAGCGCGCGCTCCGCGTCCTCGACGGGGCCGTGATGATTCTCTGTGCCGTCTCGGGCGTCCAGAGCCAGACGATCACGGTCGACCGGCAGATGCGGCGGTACAACGTGCCTCGGATCAGCTTCGTCAACAAGATGGACCGGATGGGCGCGGATCCCTGGAAGGCGATCGCCCAGGTCAACTCAAAGCTCAAGATAGCGGCGGCCGCGATCCAGATCCCGATCGGGATCGAGGACGAGTTCGAGGGCGTGATCGACCTGATCCAGATGCGGTCCCTCTACTTTGAGGGCCCCCGCGGGATCCGGGTGCGCGAGTCGGCGGCGATCTCGTCCAAGTACGCGGACGAGGCGCGGGCCCGGCGGCAGGAGCTGATAGAGAAGCTGGCCGACGTCGATGACGAGATGGCCGAGCTCTTTCTCGACGAGCGCGAGCCGACGCCGGCCCAGCTCAAGGCCGCGATCCGGCGCGCCACCGTGGCCCTGCGCTTCACCCCGGTCCTGGTCGGGTCCGCGCTCGCGGACAAGGGCATCCAGCCGGTGCTCGACGCCGTCTGCGACTACCTCCCGAACCCGGCCCAGGTCGAGAACCTGGCGCTGGACCGGTCCAGGGGGGAGCAGCCGGTCAAGCTGGTTCCGTACAACTCGCTCCCGTTTGTCGGGCTGGCCTTCAAGCTGGAGGAGAACAACTACGGCCAGCTGACGTATATCCGGGTATACCAGGGCCGGCTCTCCAAGGGCTGCTTCGTGTACAGCACCCGGACCGGCCGGAAGATCCGCGTGCCCAGGATCGTCCGGATGCACTCGAACGAGATGGAGGACGTGACCGAGATCGGGGCCGGCGAGATCTGCGCCGTGTTCGGGGTCGACTGCGCGACCGGCGACACCTTCACCGACGGCGGGCTGCCGTACACCATGTCGAGCATGTTCGTCCCGGACGCGGTGGTGTCGCTCTCGATCCGGCCCACGCGCAGCGCGGACGCGGACAGCTTCAGCAAGGCCGTGAACCGGTTTCAGCGCGAGGACCCAACCTTCCGGCTGCACGTGGACCCGGAGAGCGAGGAGACGATCATGTCGGGCATGGGAGAGCTCCACCTCGAGGTCTACACGGAGCGGCTGCGGCGCGAGTACGGGGTCGAGTGCGCGATCGGACAGCCGCAGGTGGCGTACCGTGAGACAGTGGCGCGGCGGGCCCCGTTCGACTACCTGCTCAAGCGGCAGACGGGCGGGCCGGGCGACTACGCGCGGGTCGCCGGCTGGATCGAGCCGGTCGTCGCCGCCGAGGGGGAGGAGGAGGCGGAAGATGGGGGGCGGCGGAGGCGGGAGGACGGGGAGGAAAAGAAGCCGGACCGGAACGAGTTTGTGGACCAGGTGGTCGGCGCCACGATCCCGGACAAGTATGTGGCCGCCTGCTCCAAGGGGTTCGACCTGTCCTGCGCCAAGGGGCCGCTGGTCGGGCACCGGGTGATCGGGGTCCGGATGGTGGTCAACGACGGGGCCACGCACGTGACGGACTCTTCCGACTACGCCTTCAACCTGGCGACGCAGTTCGCGTTCCGCAAGGCGTTCGCGGACGCGGGCGGGATCGTGCTGGAGCCGCTGATGAAGACGGTGGTGACGGCGCCCAACGAGTTCCAGGGCGCGGTCCTGGGCCTGCTGAACAAGCAGTACGCCACGATCCAGGACACCGAGATCGGGATCGAGGACTTTACCATCACGGCCGACTGCAGCCTCAACTCGATGTTCGGGTTCAGCACGCAGATCCGGGCGGCCACCCAGGGCAAGGGCGAGTTCACGATGGAGTTTAGCCACTACGCGGCAGCGCCGCCGCAGCTCCAGTACGTCGTCGCCGCCCATCTTCCGGGCTCCGGCCTGCGTCTCCTCTTTCTGCTGACTTTGGAAACAGGAAAGAGCTCGTGAGCAAGTATGAGAAGGAGCTGGAGGCCAAGAGGTCAAAGTAGTAGCAGTCCTACATAGACCCCCTCCTCATTTCCCTGTAAAGGAGGCCATCCCCATTTCACTCGCAGGGGGGACTGGTGGGTAGGTAGGTACAGTAGGTGGACTGGGAGGTAGACAAGGTAGATAAGATAGAGGGAGAGCTGATGGTGTGCCATACTGTTTACTGTCCTGTGGAGGACCCTGCCAGGAACAGATAGATGGGGTAGGTTGATGGGAAATAATAGTTGGGCCAAGGAATTGAGATGGATCCAATATATACAGGTTGGACCTGATTACAGGCCCAGATTCTGGATGGCAGATGGCAGATGCCAGATTCCAGATGCAACATTCCAGATGCGGATGCAAAATGGCAGATTCGAGATTCCAGCTTCCAGATGCCAGCTTCCAGGTGCCAGATGGCAGAAACCACATGTCATATTCCAGATTCCAGATTCCTCACATCCGCTTCAGCACATCCTTCACCACGTCCTCTGTGCCGGCCGACCCCCCCAGGTCTGGGCTCAACACCCGGCCCGAGGCAAGACAGGCATCGACGGCGCGGTAGATGTGGCTGGCGGCCGCCTCCTCGTTGAGGAACTCGAGCATCAGGCCGGCGCTGCGCAGGGTCGCGATCGGGTTCGCAATGCCCTGGCCCTCAATGTCGGGGGCGCTGCCGTGGCAGGGCTCACCAATGGCAAAGCCCTCGCCCACGTTGGCGCTGGGGACCAGGCCGAGGGACCCGACCAGCGCGGCCGCGCCGTCTGACAAAATGTCGCCGTACAGGTTGGGGGCCACGATGACGTCGTAGGCCTCGGGCTGGCGGAACAGCTTGTACACCATCGAGTCGACAATCTGCTCCTCAACCGTGACCGCGGGGCTGAACCGGCTGTCGGCGAGGGCGGCCCGGCATGAGGACCGGAAGAGGCCATCGGTCTGGGAGAGCACATTGGACTTGTGGGTGACGGTGACAAGAGGCGACGGCCGGGAGGGCTGCTGATGCTGCTGGTGCTGGTGCTGGTCGCGGACCTTTTGTCTCCGCAGCGCAATCTCGCCCGCCATGGCGGCGATCCGAAGGGACGCCCGCTCCGAGATGCGCTTGATGGCCTCAGCGACCCTGGTGCCGTCAGAGGCCGTAAACGTCCGCTCCTCCTTGACGTACAGATCCTCCGTGTTCTCGCGCACAATGACCAGGTCGATGGGCCGCGCCGCGCCAGCCACCGTCTTGACGGGCCGAACGTTTGCATACAGGTCGAGCCGCTTGCGCAGCGCCACGATCGGGGAGGAGTAGCCGGCGACGGCAGATGTGGGGGAGCTCACGGCACCAAAGAGGGCGCCATCGCACTCGGACTGGAGCACATGGACAGTGCGGTCGGGCAGAGCGACGCCGGTGGCACGGAACGTGTCGAAGCCGGCATCGAGATCGACGAAGCTGAACCGGAGCCCGAGGGAGGCGGGGAGCGCCTCGAGGATGCGACGGCCGGCGGGGATGACTTCACGGCCGATGCCGTCGCCGGCGATGAGGCCTAGGGGGAGTGCTTAGTGGGGGGGGGGCAGCCAGGGGAGGGCGCTGGGCTGGGCTGGGCTGAGCTGGGCTGGGCTGGGCTGGGCAGGAGATAGATACATGGGGACTGGTACCGACCTATGCGCAGGGCTCGGGTGGCCATGGTGCAGCAGCTCTCGGTCCGGACCACGGCGCGTGGTCATGGGCTGGGACGAGCGGAATTGCCAGAGCGTTGAGGTTTGTGGGGTGGGTCCCCTGCCCCAGCAGCAGCAGCGGCAGCATCAGTGTTAGTGAGATGAAGATGTTTTAATCAGCAGTGCTCATCAGGCCAGAATTGATGAATGAAACCCTTCCCACCTGCCAGTAAGAGACGGCCGGCATGGTGCAAACGGTTAATTAGATGGAGATGATCTCGGACCCTGCCATGGGGGAAAAGGCCACATGACTGGGTCACAATTTCACAGAGAACCAGAAGAGCTGCCTCAAGAACAGGAGGACCACCCGGAGCTGGCCAAGCCCAGGGGAGGGACGACCGATCCATCATCACCACCAGCACCACCACTCTATGGCTGGCTTGTCACCGAAAATGGGATAAATGGGATTTGCGGCCGGCCCGGCCAGCGCCGGCGGCCAAGATTACCGCCCATCTTTACCTCGTTGGCGGATGAGCCGGGAGCTGGGGCAGGGAGAGGGTGAAGAGAAGATCCGTCCATCTGCCACTGGCCGGGGGCCCCCGTGGGATTTGGTTGGGCTGATAGACTAGGGACCCTGTCTGGTCCCCCGGGCGCACCGTGTCAAATACCGTGTCCGATACGGAGCTGCGACACGAGGGAGCCACTGGGCAGAACGCTAGCGGGCGAATCAAGTGCTCCTCACGCTCGGCCGCAGGCACCCTGCACTCTCCGCCTGTGGTCCGTCCACAGACTGCACAGCAACCAGCCGCAGCAGCGGCACCACACCGCACCGCTCTGACAGCGGCGACAATGGCGACGGCGGCGACGGCGTGACGTGCACAGCCATCTATCCCGCCGCCGGTCTATTTTTGTTTCTTGTTTTGGCCGCGTGTCGCGTGGGAATCGCCATATATCCCGTCCCCGCCGCCGTGACCTCCCCCTCAAACTCGGCGGCATCTGGCAGACCCCGGCACTGTTTGTCAACCAGTTGCCGTCCAGGCCCCCTTCCCCTCACACCTCATTCACCCTCCCAGCAGGCCCCTTCCTCCGGCGGCCCCTTGTTTATGAATTGAATTCTCCACCCCACCTGCCCCAGCCCAAGACCTGGAAAAGCCTTCCTTAATTTAGACCCCCGACCCTGACCACCACACCTGCCAACTTCTATCGGCCATCCCCCTTTTCCGTTTCTCTTTTTCTGCTGCCGAGCACATCTGCTCTCTTCCGAACCTTCCCACATTGTCCTCTCTGGGGGGAGAGAAAAAAGGAGAACGCTCCCCCGGCCGGTGCTGCCTGCCCTGCTCCGCTCTGCTCGGCTGCCGTAAGGCGGTGGTGACACGGCGCAGGCCAGCAGCTTTGGCAATCCAAGTTCACGTTATTGGCAGGGGAACCCGCTTGGACAGGACGAGCTGTCCCGCCGCGACTCGAGTCCGGCTCAACAAAGGCGGCGGCAGCGGCAGCGGCAGCAGCATAAACCCTCCCCCAAAGAAAGACCAACCGCTATCGTGCTGCCGAGACAAAACCACCATGAGCGGTGTCAGGAACCTTCGCGCCATGTTCGAAAACAAGGCGGATGCTCCTCCCCCACCCGAGAGGGGCCGGATGCCGAGCGGCGCACCTGCATGTGAGTATCTCCAGTATCTCCTTCCTTGGGCCTCATTGGGGGGGGCAGGGTGGGCGCCAGTCTGCCAGTCTGTCTGCACACGGCTGTCCCGTCTTGACTTGCCTGCTCATACTTACCCATCGCTTTCGATAATAGCTGGACTCGACGCCCCTCGACCACTGTCCAAAGTCAGAACCAGCTTCGTCGCCGTCGAGAAAGAGGGACGGATCGGAATCAGGCGCGACAATAGCCACGAGTCAAGCACGTCCCGCAGACGAGCCAGCGAAGAGACCAACGCCGCCGACTCGCCGACCACCACCACCACCACCAGCATGGCACTTGGGGACGACATGAAGCCGCTCTCCCGGATGGGCACCGGCACGTCCAAGCACTCGGCTGCCACCGCCGAGTTGGACAGCAAGCCCGCCTCGCCCCAGATGATGGCTCAGGACAGGCCTGATCTCCTGCCCACGCCCGGGCCTGAGGAGGAGATGCCGGCCCAGCCTCCGGCGAGTGAGCCTCGGTCGGAGCCAGACCTGGAGCTGCCGAAGGAGCTATCGAAGGAGCTGTCCGCTGCTGAGGCTGATGGCCAGGTGGATGAGGTCGGTGAGAACAAGCTCAACCTCAGCCAGGCTGACGAGGCAGACGAGGTTGCGGAGAACCAGGCCAAGGAGCCCGCCCAAGAAGAAGCCGTCCAGGACCCAGTTGAGGTCAAGGACCCAGTCGAGGCCAAGGCCATCGGATCCGCCATCGTTCCCAAGAAGACAGCCGCAAAGGAGCCCGGCAAGGATGCCAAGCCGAAAGAGGCCCGGCCCGGCCCGGCCATCTCCAAGCTGGCAGCTCCAGCCAAGATCATCCCCAAGGCCGCCACCGCCGCCCGGCAGGCCGCTCCCAAGCTCGGCGTGCCCGCCGCCGGCTCAGCATCCCGATCAGGATCTAGGTCTCCGACCCGGAAGAGCAGTCCCCCGACGGCCCCGAAGCTGCAGCAGAGCATCAGGGCCCCGAGGCCGGCGCCATCGGTCGGCACCAAGACCGCCACCCAGGATGACAAGTCCAAGCCCCAGCAGCTGGAGGCCAAGGACGAGCGCGCCGCTGAGGAGGGCGAGAAGTCTGGCGAGGCCGCCGACAAGCCTGCCACTGCCACCGCCACCACCCCAAAGCCGGCGGCGACGACGACATCCTCCAAGACGGCTCGGTCCACGCCCAGGCCCCTTCACACCTCCCCGCCCGCCGCCGGCGCGGTGCCGAAACCAAAGGTCAGGTCGCCCACCAAGCCGACCCATCATCACCCGACGACCCACCACTCGGATCGGCTGACGGCGCCGACCGCCGCGTCTGGCGCCAAGACCCACGGCGTCGCCGCGCCTCCCCGGACCGCTTCTCGGGCCAGTGTCCGTCCCGGCAGCCGGGCCGGTGCCAGTACATCACACGGCCCGGCATCCGCCGCTGCCACCACGGCCGCCACCTCCACGGCCGCCGCCGCCGGCCCATCCAAGGGCCTGCGCCGACAGAGCTCCCTGACGCAACGCAAGAAGCCGGCACTGGGACCGCCGCCGAAGCCCAAGGCGGCCGACCACCCGCCCGTCAAGCACGACGCCAAGGTCGACAATGACTTCCTCTCCCGCATGATGCGGCCCACTGCCGCTTCGCAGAACCGGCAGGTGCCCACCACGCCGCCCAGAAAGACCACGGGCTCCAAGAGGAGTAACAGCCGGGCGGCGGCGGCGAAGGCGCCTCGCGGTAGTGCCAGCGCCAGCGCCCGGACCTCTCCGTCTCGACAGGCGAGAAAGACGGAGAAGGAGGGCGAGTCGGCGACGGCCGAGCCGCCCAAGACGCCCGAGTCGGCGGCGGCGGCGGCACCGGTTCCGATTGAGCACATTGTGACCCCGGCCAGGCGGGTGGAGAGCCCGACAATGTCGACCGACGCGGCGGACAGCCACAGCGAGGCCGTCGTCTTCTCTGCCGACGAGGCGGATGGCCCCGGCGATGAGGAGCGGGCCGGCGCCGACGCTGCGGACGAGGTCAGCAGCGAAGAAGCGAGTGTCGAGTCGGAGAGGTCTGGCGAGGATGATAAGCGCGACAACGCGACCGCGGTTGTGGATTTGGCCAAGTCCACGCCCCTCCCCGACGACAACGGCGACGACCCGGTCTACTAGGTGTATCACCTTCTCTACTTCTGATATGGACATACTTAATGCTTCACGCCTGTTTATCTTTCTGCTTTCGTTGCCCAGCGGCGACTCAGGCTGAATGGTTTGATTGAATGCGTAGGTGTTGGCGGCGAACGGACGGCTCGGCTCGTGGGCGAGAGCCAGGTGGGGTGGATGCAAGCCAGCCGCGGGCTCGGGGGGAGGGGAGAGCCAGGCAGAGAAGCGAGGCAGCGAGCGAGGGAGGGAGGAATGCAGGGGGAGAGAGCCCTCGGGAGCGGAAAAGCAGCACATACAGCACACCCACCTTCCCTCCGTCTGGGTGGCGCTTATCTTGCCCCCTTGTCGGGTCGATAGACGAGGGGAGAGGTGGACGGAGGAGCGTGCTCCGGTTCGGCAACCAAACTGGCACCAACGAGAGCGATAAAATGATAGGGTTAGGGAAAATTCCACGAGCAGCATCGGCCTTTTTCCACCTCTTTTTCGCCCCTTTTTTTTCTCTTTTCTTCTTATTGCTTCCTTTTTAGCGATTTGCAATTTCTTTAGTCAATAGCGATTTCTCGACCAGAGGCGGCGCCGCCGACCGCGCGCAGTTTACCGGTGATGGTTCGGCGAGCAGCAAGTAGTAGCAGTAGTAGTAATAGAGCAGGATCGGAGTATACGATTCGTAGTATTAATAGAAGTAGGCGTCGGGTCAGGCTCCGGTCGAGTGGTCGGGTGATCATGTGGTTGGGGTCTTTTTCCATTCCGATCGGGAAGTCGTCGGTGCCGGGCCTCACTTCTACGGGCCCAGCCCCGGCCACGGATCTGATCTTCCGGCTCCGGCGGACCGCCATCCCACCCGCGCCCCCGTCCCTCCCCTCGGGCGGCAGCGACTACGTGCGCGTCGCCCACTACAGCTCGTCGAGTGAGGGGCCACTGGTCCTGATCCTCGGCCGCATCGATCGCGTCGAATCGGCTTGCCTCTGCTTGGCCGCACATCTGGGATGCCATCACTTGGCGGCGTCTGGGATAGCACTCCTGGGCTCGCATCTTATTGCCTCCCTTGGTCTGCGTATGGGATGGCACCATTTGGCCTACATCTGGGATATCACTATTTGCACGCATCTGGTATGGCACCATTTGGCCTGCGGCTCAACCGGCGACACCACTCAGCCTGCACCCGAGATAGCACTGCTTGGCTGCCATCCGGGACAGCACCACCCGGCCCATGCCTTATCGAGATGCCTCTCCTCACAATGGCCGGGACAGTATCGGTTGCGTCGTGTGAAGACATCCCCCATGATATAATACATCCTGCCGAGCGGGATCCCCCCCAGAGTCCATCTCGGCGGATCAGAACCCCCCCACAGGATTCATCTCGTCCAGTCCCCTTTAGAATCCATCTTGTCGGATGCACCCACAACGCGGCCCCCGCAGGATACAATCCATCTCGTCAAGTGAACTCGTCCCTGATGATAGCACCCATCTCGCCGCCCAGTGGGTCCGACCCCGAGGATAGCATCCATCCCGTCAAGTGCCCTCCCCGCCGCCAAGGTCTTGTCCATCTTGCCCTGGCTAGGCTGCTTGTCAGCCTGTGGGTCCCTTGTTATCGGCCTGTCTGGTTACCTGCTATCTCTGCCCAGAGTCTAGTAGATATAGTAGTTGTTGGGTTACTGGTTATGCCGGCCCGGCCCTCATCGGCCTGTCTGGTCAATTAATCCCGCCGCTTGCCGTCTTGTCGACGTCACGCTCGATGTCGCAGCCTCGCCTGCCCCGTTCGGATCCGACGACGACCCATCCCCTTATCTCTCTAGTCTACCGTATTCTTCTCCCTTCTCCTGGCCGGCCATCCGCTACCTCTCCTTCCTCCTGGCCGCCGTCTTGCCGGCGACCACCATCTCGGCCCGGGTCTCATCACCGTCTCCATCCGACAGGTTGGACACTTGGAGGCCACCGGGGGCTGCCGCGGCGACGCAGAGCCTCCAGCCGGCCGAGAAGGGACAGCCACAAGAGAACCGAGAGGTCAGCCCGCGCGAGGAGTTGGCTGTGCAAAAGTACGGTCATACGAGCACAAGTCGCCACCACGGGAAGGGGCACGGTCAGGCGGATCGTCTTCCTGGGGCAGCTACGGCAGGGCGGCCACGTCCTTCGTCGTTCTGTCGTAGGAAACAAAGCGTCGTTTCGACAACCAAAAACTGCCACCCGATCCTCTCCAACCCAATCTCCTCCCACATCCGCATTCTTGCGGTGGTGGTGGCAGGGGTAGTGTCTACTCTACGCTGCAGTTCTTAGTTGTAATAGGACAACCTCTTGCCCTTCTCGGCGTGGGGGCCATGTAACCGGTAGAGATGCTGGTGGCCGGCCTTGGGGCTGGGTCCCCAGAACTGGGTGCCCGAACAACTTTCGACGCGAGACGAGACGAGCCGCCCAGCATCGGCTACCGCGACTGCTTGCACTCCGTCCGGAGGCTGATATGTCGCCGCTAGTCGCCGGGGCCGGTAAACTGTCCTAGCGAACTTGGCACCATTCGCCGACCTTGCTGCCGCTCTTCCTCGCGAGGGGCAGCCGCCGTCGGGGCGGGGTGTAAGGGTGTAAGGCCGCTAGCAGCTTCGTACCAGCGTTCGGACTAGCGGGGCGGTCCTGGCGGGAGAGCAAATGGTAATCATGTCCGGCCCAGGACAAGGTCGAGGCTCAGGTCAATGCCATTTCCAGGTCGACGACAGACCTTGCCCACGCCGTCCTGATGCTTAGGGAGGAAGGGAAGAAAACTCTGCCTGGCCCGAGCGTCACTGCCCCTCCTCCGTGGCTGGAGATCGTCCTCTGTAATATACACCCGGAGCTTATTTATAAGTCATATGTCCCCCATCCATCCTCCACGCAATCCCCTTCCGATCCAGCCCCACCTGGCCCTTCTCCTCCTTGCACCGGTGACTGTGCCAGGGCCACGACGCCGGACCCAGAAAGGGGGCAGCGTGGAGAGCAATGGCCCGCTCAGTAGGCCGAGCGACGGCGCGCGCCTGACCCGCCGTACCGGGGGCCGGAATCCTCCGGCTCGCGGCTCCACGAGTCGCCGTCATCCATGACCGTAACCGTCACGGACCCGTCGGTAGCACGTATGGTTCGAGGTCAATATAAGAAGGTACCCCACCAACCGCGAGGAGTGCCATCCAGCCCCTTCCTCATCGTCCGCTCCGTCCTCGCTCTCCCTTCATTTCGCGATGGCAGAATGTTCGGATCTGGCACTGGCAGGGTAGGTAGTTGCGCCAATGTCTGGGTATGCGACATACTCGCCGCCGGCGCTATATTCCGTGGTGGTTGTGCGCTTGGATAGTACGCGCAGAGGCGCTCCTTTGCCGCTGCCACGGTGTCATCGAGCCAGATACCGTCCGTATCTCGAGTGAGTACGGCCGGGGTGTATACATTATCTCGCTTTTGGTCGGACATGCCCGCGGGGGCAGGGCCGTACGTGACATGAAGGCCCGCGTGCCTCCACAGTAGATGCAGATATCATCTCGACGACCGCCCTTGTATCACGTACAGTAACAAGGAGCTCTCCCGAGGTCAGGTCCCTCGCCATGCGGGCGCCCCCATGCACCTAACCTGCATAATCCATTGTATGGCCGAGAGCGGGGTTGCCGTACAAAACACCGGCTTTGCACCAAAGCCGCATCAACTGGCGGATGCATTCCTGGTGCTGAACAAGTTGTCTGATCTCTAGAAGGGGTCAATTCTTGCGATAGCAGTCGGGACAGGAAAGACGGCCACTATCGGCTTCGCTACCTACACAAGATTCGTCCGGATTCAGAAGGCCGTTGCAGGCGGCGAGAGGATATACGCTTAAGGTTGCTATTCGTGCCAGCCCGGCTGGTTAGACAGGCATGGATAGGATTAACGACACTCTGTAAATGCATCCTCCGCGTGAAGCTGTTCTACGGTTCCAGATTCATGTTTGGACAGAATCAGCAAGACCGAGCTAATGCGACCACGTCTACGCCTGCCTCTATTGAAGATATCGCCGCTGTCGCCAAGAGCCGCATCGACCAGAGGTATAATCCCCTCTCTATATCCTGGCCGAGCAGTCCAAAGGCCAGCGTCGGGGGAGTCTCTTGAATGCTCGGTCTCGAGGCCCGCTCCCTGGCCTACCTCCAGGCCGCTTGGTCTCGAAGCCAGCCCCCGGGCTTGCCTCCAGACTGCTTGGTCTCGAGGCCAGCAGAGGCGGTAGGCGGATGTGTTCTAGAACGACGCATGGTGGCAAGAAATAATAAGTAAAGGCGTGACGAGGGGGCTGTTCCCCCATGCGGACCACGGGCTGGCCGCCACACACCTGGAGTTGTGCAGCAGGTAGCAAGTAGGTGATCATCCAATTTCTGTCGGCCGTGCGGTATATACATGTGCTGCCAGCTGGGGCAGTGCTCGACCGCCACTCCTCACCTCGGGAGAAAGGGGGTAATGAGCCATGGCTTCGGACCATCATGGTATGCAATGTGGAACCAGTCGCTCTGGACTAGTATGATTGAAAGCCTGGATCCGAGTCCGAGGAATGTCCCTCGTCGAGTGGTGTTGAGGAAACTCCCGACATGGGGTGGTAGTCGTGGTAGGGGGCCGTCTCAACGTCTCCCCGTCGCAATCTGCTCACCCGGAGACAGCAGGGGTCGAGTCCAACAGGACAAAAGAGTCCGAATTGAGTTTCCAACTATGGTAAAGTAACCCGGTACGTAATAACTCTGTTTTTAAGGAGAACCCCAAAAAGCTTCCCCCCGACAGCCACGCGAGCCGGCACAGCGCCCCCAGACAGAAGGCCTCAGCTTCGGCTCCCACAGCCGACGAGGCCGGCCCGACATGGCATGGGGAGCCGGGGGACTGGTACCCGAGCCAATCAGACCGTCAGCTTTACCTGTAGGGCCTGAGCGCCCGCATGGAACCCGCACCAGACCGACTGAGCACAATATCCCGTGCCCCGCCTCCATGCATCCTGGCCCTCCCACGTGAGGGCGAGGGCGAGGTCGAGTTCGGTCGAGTCGCCCCAGTCCTACCTGCCCAGAGGAGGGGGGCCACCGCTGCTGCTGCTGCTGTCTTTTCGCCCGCTGGCCGAGGACGTGCACTTGCTTCTTCTTCGTCTTCTTTTTTTCTCCCCCTCTCCCCTTTTTATCATCTCTCTCTCTCCCCTCTCTCCTCCCCCTCTTGCCATCTCTTTTTCTGCCCATCTTATCCTGTCGTCT
The DNA here is from genome assembly GCA_025802115.2 of Bertia moriformis. Taxonomy (NCBI): domain Eukaryota; kingdom Fungi; phylum Ascomycota; class Sordariomycetes; order Coronophorales; family Bertiaceae; genus Bertia; species Bertia moriformis. The sequence goes on from JAOYNC020118692.1 coordinate 23,596, forward strand.
CCCCCTTCTGTCTTGTCTTCTATCCAGAGTCGTCGTCGTCGTCGTCATCGTTATCACCGTCGTCGCTATCCATCGTGGTCATCGTCGTCGCCGCCGTCGTGGTCGTCGCCGTCGTCGCCGTCGCCGCCGTTCTCATACGCAGCAGCTGCGCGACTGCCCCCCGCCCCCCTCTACCCCTCTCTTCCTCCCCACTCGATCCATTCTTTTTCTTCCTGTTGCCCCCTCTTGTCAGGCCGACCTCGACTGCCATGGCCCGAGCCTCGGACCCGGACCCGGCCAAGAGACCTCCCCCGCCCCTCATCACATACGACGACTTTTGGGCCACCACCCGGGGCTTCCGTCTCTTTACCCAGACCGCGGACGATCTCTCCCGCGTTGCTCAGGATTCGACATCACTCCCCGTCGCCCCCGTCGAGCAGCCCGACCCCTCCGTTCTTTCCGACTCTCAGGTGGTTGGGCTCGCTGAGAAAAGGACTGGTTCAAACAACTACTTTCAGAATGGTCGGGGCACGTCGGCATTCCCCCCACGCGGCCGCTCGCCGTGGTATGAGTTCTTGAAGAAGAGTCCGCCTGAGCCCCCGGTTCGGTCGTCCCCGCCTGGCCGGTGCAAGCAACGGCAGCAGCAGCAGCAGCAAGAACAGCAGCAGCAAGAACAGCAGCAGCGAGAACAACAGAGGCAGCAAGATCGGCAGCAGGGTCAGCAGCAGCAGCAGCAGAAACAGCCGCAGCAGGAACAGCCGCAGCAGAGACAGCCGCAGCAGGAACAGCCGCCGCATTCGCAGCCGAGTGCGGCCGTCGTGCTGGCTGGGGAGCCCCGGCCCCCCCTCGTCTCTAGCCCACACCATCTGCTGCCATACGTGACACGGCCGCCGTCAACTGTCGCCGGCCTAGCAGTGGCCACGTGCGCTGACAGGATGGGGTCGCCGCCGATCCGGAGGACGTCGCTGTCATCGTCCTCGTCGTCGTCCTCGTCGACGACGTCGTCCTCGTCCTCGTCGTTATCCTCGCCATCGTCACACTCCCCCTTCTCGTCTTCGTTTTCGTCGTCTTCGCAGTCATTTGCCGTCGTCGTGGACATGGGGAAATCGCCACCTCTCCAGGCTCAGCCCGTCCACTGCCGAGAACCCACCACCAGCACCGCTGCCGCCTGTCTCGCCTGCCATGCCACAGCCGTCGCACATACCTGTCGCACCGCAGCCCCCCCGGCACCCCAGTCGCAATCCGCAGAGAGCTGCTGCCACCCCCGGCAGGAGCCCCGCCGAGATGCGCCGCCGATCGCTTCGCCCATGGCCGCATGCCCATCTCCCGAGGCCGCATATCCACCCCGCTCGGCCGCATATTTGCCCCCCCCGGCCGTATACCCATCCCTCTCGCACGCCGGTCCGCCTCCAGCTCGCAGCCCTCGCCAGATCCGTCGGCCGTGGGAGGCTGCCGATCCGCCGGATCATCAGCCGCCGTCAAAGCGGCGATGCACCGTCCGGCCACAGCAGCCCGATCTGCACTGTCCGGGCCAGCCCGCTCCGGCTTGCCCAGTCGGGACCTGGTGTGAGCCGGGACTGGGACTATGGGAGGGTCAGCAGCAGCAGCAGCGGCACGCTGCAATTGCCAGGCCGCCGCCGCCGCAGAGAGGGAGATCGGCATGGGACATGAACATAATCCTGGCCCCCGTTCCAGAAGAGGAAAGAACAGCGGCCGGAACCGAGGTCGATGAGACAAGTGGAATCGACGCAGCCTCGAATGCGCATGCGCCATCGTCGTTCCTGCCGCATCTCCAGCAGCAGCAGCGGCGGCGCGAGGAGGATGAGACAGCGCTTCACGCGCCTCATCCGTCGGTACATGTGCGCCGAGAGTCGATTCCGAACCTGGCTCCCATGTTCTCCGTCCCGGCGCCGACAGTCTCCGTCTCGGCTCCGACTCCGGCCCCGGCCCTGGACTCGGAGTCGGACCACTGTGCAGACCCCGATCAGCCGCAATTCGACAGCGCGGGAGAGCCCAAGACACATCTCGCCCAGCGGTCGCTGCGGCTGATGCATGTGACCGGATGACCGGCCCGAGGTGGCATCCCGAAGAGGTCGATGATGATCATGTGGACACGCTGTTTATATCGCCATGTGGGATTTGCCTGCCAGTTCGCTGGCCGACTGGTCTGGATATTGGCCCCGGTCCGCTCGCTGAATCAGGGAACGGCTGGACGCTGCTGCTGCTGCTGCCGAGCTTGGCGGTCTGCTGCCGTGATCTCGAGCACGTCCATGGGGCCGGTGGCTTGCCATGTTCTTTGCAGACAAGGGGGTTTTGTATCTTGGCCGGGTAGAGTAGGAAGACGAGGTTATTCCTCATCATGATGGAGATTGAATATACGACTCGTTACGAGGTCTCCCTCTGCTGCCAGCGGCCTACAAGCAGGCTGAATCCATTGTCTATCCAATGTGGCGCCCCCTTGGCAGTCGCATCCACGAGACCCACAATTATGACATCATTCCGAGCGGCCATGTCCCGCGTCATGTGGCCAGCCTTCCGCCTTTCAGTTCGAGCAAGTTCGAGCACCATGAAAAGAAAGCCGAAGAATGTCGAGGCCGAGGAGGCCAGAGGGCCACGCGGTGATACGGCGAATACGAAGGTGTGCCCAGTGGGCCTCCGCTCTCTCCCCCCTCTCTATGAAACATGTCGACGGCAAGTCATCATTAGCTGCCTCGCTGTCTACGCCAGAGGCCATGCATCGCCCAGCCACATACACAGCCCGGACCGCCGCCGCCGCCGAAGACGACTCGCGTGAGCCCGACGCATCCCCACATGGCCTGACCGGTCGTTCGTTTTGGTAGTATGGTAGTAGAGGGAGGGGAGCCGGGCCCCGACGCTGCCCTCCCAGGGCACCATGGCGTGCGCCCTGGAGGACGGGAGGGAGAATTAGGGATTATGCCGCCCCCCCCCCGGGGGGCTTCGAACTGAGCAATGCAACGTGAAGGCCGAGTTGGCTGAGATGGATGTAGAAAAGATCGAATGAGCGATCAATTTTCCTCTGGGAGTGCGCGCGTTTTAGGCTATATCTTCTTCTCTGCTGTGAGTCAGGATACATCAGTGGCGCCCCCAGTCATGTCTAGAGCTCGCCCGGGCGCCGTCACTCCTCCTTCCGCCTCCGCCTCCCCAAACGTCGTCAGCCCCGGCGCGGCACAAACCGCGAACCCCTGGTGACGCAACCCCTCCTCCTCTGCTGCATAGCAAATATGCTATATGCGGATCTGCCCTGTAGACCAGTTTGACGGCCATCCCTTCTGTGCGGCATGACTCTGTCCGCCGCCGTTTCCCTGCCTGCGGTCTGCTTTCTTCCGCCCGGCATGTTGGCCAAACCCCAGCTGCTGGCTGGCTTTCCAGACTAGTACTCATCCGGACAAGCATCGGGCGGCCGGACTTGCGCCCACCGCCGCCGCCCACTCGCGCTTCCACCATCTGTCCCAGAAACGAGTATCCCGCAAGAGGTATTGGATCGTCACCTCTGCATCGCTTCTTTCGTCTTGTTATCTCACCCTCTTCTCGGCCAAGTGTCGACGCGGGGAACCAGTGGAATACTTGCTTTTTTTCAGCTACATCTGCCCGATTCGTGGCCGGCAGATTGACCAACTCGCATGGCAACGCCACGCCCGCTGACTGCGCACACCCCCGGAGCGCCCGCCTGGCTCAGCTCCCGCTCCCCCGCCTCAGCTGCGCTGGCTTCCTGGCTGGCTGGCTGACTGGCGACTGGCCCCGCTGCGGTTTCGGCCATGTTCCCCTGTGACCGTTTCGAGCTGGCCAGACTCGTAACCGATGGCCCACTCACTCACCCACTCCGGGGCGTGGTCGTGCTTGGCTCCGCTGATTGCTGCCTGGCCATGAGGGCTGTGTCAAGATGGGCTGTGACGGCAGGGCCAGGGCGACCCCGTGCTCGGCTCGTGTTGACGGCGTGTATAAGATGCGACATATCTGGCCGCTCAAATCGGACATGGGCCACCACCTGGTTCCTCAGTCGACCGCGCTTCACTCCGTCCTCAGTCCATCCGCACAACATCCTGGTCTGTCGTCTGGCTGCGGCGGACCGCTGTGCCAGCCTCACTCTCGCTTCCCTCTCGCGTCAGCCATTCACTCGGCCCCGAGCCATCGACGGCTTGGTATCCCGTCCACATTCCCAACAACCATGCTGCCGCCCTGTTTTGGCAAGGTCGTTGTCAAGCAGCCGTCTCGAGGCGGCTCGCCCTTATCCTCCTTCGGGGGCAACCAGGCCTCTTCCTGCAACCCCGGGTTCGGAGGGGGGGCATGCCCGCCTCTTGACGGCAGCGGCTCCGGCAACCCCGGCGGGAGCGAGGGTCGGTACATCGCCGATGAAGCGGGGCAGCTCGGCCTTCCTGGCAACAGCGAGCACGGCACGTACCGCGGCCACAATATTCGTACGTATTCCGCCTGTCAGCCAGGCTGTGTGTGTGTGTCTGTATGTCGGTCTGTCTGTGTGTCTGTCTGCCTGTCTGTGTGTCTGTCTGCCTGTCTGTGTGTCTGTCTGTCCCATTCCCTATGCTGGCCAAGCACGAGTCTTTCTTGAGCTGACACACCGCGACTGCAGACAACGGGAAGTACTCGTACAGAAACGACACCATCGTGATCCAGACGGGTAGCGGCGGGATCGAGAGCAATACGCCGAGAGTCGGGTCCAATGCCAATGCCGAGTACTACCACAGGCAGCGGGAACGGGACCGGGGCCGGGACCGGGACCAGCAGCGTGAGGAGCGAACCCAGGAATCGGTGGCGAAATCCTGAAATAACGGATCTGTTTGGGGGGATGATGGGGCATTACGGAGACGGGGACAGAGACTTGTCTGTTCGGGATGATGGTGGGGGATTTCGGAGATAGAGACGGAGACGGCGTGAATGAGGCCCGGCGGAGGCAGCGGCCAGGAGCATGCAGCTGGCTGGCGGGCTGGCTGGCCGACTCCTGTCATGGACACGGTCGCAAAGAGAAACACCCGAGTTTGCTCCAAGCCTGATAGAGAAGGATGGTCTGCGAGAGATTGAGCGAGTTGTGCTGGCGGTGTCGGCATGTTTGTTATGGACGCTGGCCATGGTCTACATCAGCATACACACGGCCAACTGGAAGAAGATTGAGGTCAGGGTGACCAGCGGCCGGCATGCTTGCCATAGGGCCTCGGTGTGGATTTTCTTGTTTCAAGTGTTTGGACGGGGTCGCTCTCTGTGGTTTCGTGTTTCGGGTCTTTGG
>JAOYNC020118782.1:0-28828 GCA_025802115.2 Bertia moriformis
GTCATGGTTGTGGTTGTGGATAATTTGCAAGTACAATAGTAGGTGGTCGCGGATGTGGCCAGCTGGCCAGCTCGGTGTTCGGTTACGTTAACTTACATTATCCAAAGAGATATCTCTCTCCGAGTCCCGTTCTCAAAACGACATTGTACGGGACTATCAAAATGAGAAGTGTTGAATCCCCAGTCTCATAATCCCTTTCTTTCAACGGTGATCGGGGAAAGCTTCTGGTAATTTTCATCATTAAACACATCCGCCAAATGGACCCGAAAAACCATATAGTGCTGTAGTACGGCTTGTGAAGAAGGTAAAGTAGTTCTGTCTTGCGGCAGAGAACCAAGTTGGATGTAAATTGAAGTATCTCCAAACACGATCTCATACGTGTGCTTTTTGCCCGGTGATTCACCTGAGATGGCCGCGATAGCTGTAGCAAAGTCAATCGAAATCGCACCATGTTATTTGCATCTGGCGAGGTATTTAATTAGATTAGAGGAGAAAGACTCGTATTGTGATGCATCTTCTCCAGACGCAGTATCTTTTGCCTTAACCCTGCTACCACTTCAGCAATCCGCTCAGTGGGCTTTGCATGGGTGACTAGGCAGCTATAATAGGAATCGAGGACCAGAAGAATTTCAATAGGCTCATACCCTTCTAAGTAAAGAGATTCCGTTATCTCCGAAATGAATCGACTTAAGCAGATGGCTTTGGATGTTTCGGGACCCAACATAGGTTCAGTTTTCCCCCAAGCCAGCTTTGGCCAGAATAGTGAAGGAGTAACGACGACCTCTTCTGTACTAACCAAGACTCTGATTTTGTCATAAATTTCTGAGACGTTCCATAGTGGATATCGGCTACCTTGCTTGATTTGAAAGAGATCAGAGGATTTATTGCTCCCCAGTGCCTTGAGGATGTCCTGGAGGTTTTCGTACTCGACTTCTGAGTTGGATTCATCCGATTCGTATAGGAAAGAAAGTATATCGATCCTTGAGTAAAACCGAGGTTGGTGGTTAAGCGCTTTTGTGAGTGTTTTGGTAAACTTGTCCTTGGTTAATGTGGTCATTGTAATTAAAATTACCACAGAATAGATTTGCAAGGTGTTGGAGATGATTGAATATTGGCAGACAACATCACAATTAAATCACCTCGCCTTAGGCTCCCAATTTTCTACCTGGTAATACTCGTTTTGTGTACAATTATCCTTGTTGGTTCGTCGTACTTTACAGAGGGGGATATTAAGAAAGTGATACACTTCCATAGCAGACCAGTCTCATCCCCCCACAAGCTGATTCATTAGCTTTGTTACAACAGGTAAAACTGGGTTGCAAGAGTTTACATGAAGAATGAAGTGCATGAGGTCACAATAGGATTCTGACTTGGACATGTATTTTGCTAGATAATCAAGAATCACCTAGAAACCAGTGCAGGGGTTAACATTAGTATTGGCTAACCATGCCATGCTAATCAACTGGTTATACAAGGTCAACATAGGAAGGGGGTAGAAGTGATCTTTTGGTGTGCTTGAAAGACGCCTTCAATATCCCAACCATTCTTTGCATAAGCGACCATCGCTCATACATCCTCGAGCGTATCACAATGCGTACAATTGTATATATATATAATTCTGGGCCTCATCAATAGCAATCCTATCTAAGAGATGCACCTTGTTGGATTGAATAGGGCACGTCTGCGAAAACCAATGGTTTGTACCTTGCACTTGGTTTCGATCCGTTGGCCAATTCGCTAATTCCGGGCCATGAGGACCAGCCCTAGCATATTCCTCGAGCTGCTTGTGAGTATCATTTCTGTCGGACTGACCGCAGCAAGCTTTACGTTGCATTGCCAGTTGAGTATGGTTAGAATGCTAAGAGGTGTTTCGTGTCGTTCTAACCAGTGGCTTCCTGTAAGCATTAGGGCTTGGTTATAGTTATTCCAGATTCCCCAGAGATTATGAGATTCCTGTAGCGAATCTGTTTGAGGTCTTATTATGGGGAGGGCAGGCTATAACCATGTGCAGTAGATGTTATGCTAATTGCCTGCAACAGCTAAATTTCTGAAGCAGGATTTGTTGTTAACAAAGATATCCGACTGCACTTTAGATGCTTACCTTGCGGTCTCCTCATTGTTTTAGTAATTCATAGACCTATTGCGCGAGTTGCAAAAGTTAGAATTGAGGCTGGAACTTCATAAGATTACTTTCACTATTGGAAAATCCAATCAGCCTCTTGACCCCTAGCGCCAATAGTATGAGAATGCCGTAGGGTGGCTTTGATAGTGCAAAGTGTCGACCCCGTGCCTCTTAGCGGCAAGAATGGAGCTAAACGATATATGAGTAGAGTATTGAGCTTAATCACAGAGAAAGTTTCTTGTTTTCTTAAAAACGTCGGAGAAAAAAGCCACTTCTATTTGCAGACTTTTGTTAGGGGAGTTGCTGACATGGTCCTTATGTGTTAGTTTATTATGAGGTACCCTATTATGATAATCATAGCTCAAAGCTGATCATTTGTATTTTGCAGCAAGATAATGGCGCTGGGTAAGTGACATTCGTCAGTTGCAATGCAGGCAAAGTGTTCCCATATTCACGTAATGCGAACAGATCTACAAGACACTGGAAAGATTGGAAAAAAGAATCAGGCCTAGTGTTTAATTCAAGGCCTGGTACCATTCATTCAAATATGTTGAATATGTGACAATCAAACTGACTCCTAGATACATTACATTCTATGCTATTCACATCATATGTCACTTTTATGTCTAGTCTTAGACTATGCTCCATATATCCACATCATATATCCACCATTCACGGATTCGGCACTGCCAATCGCTCTAGACAAGAAAGCACACCTACACCAGTTAGCCATGTTGTTCCACTTGAATGAATATATGAATGAAACTTACTAGTTACACCCTGTGTCAAGGCTGCCTTAGCCTCTGTGCTTCGTGACCCCAATGTAACCGTCATGGCATACTCGATACCGCCCTTCTGTTCCAGCTTGTTGGCCCACCGGAATACGCATTCATCATCGCGTCCGTCTCCAATGACGAGTAGGAAGCTAGGTCGTTCTTTACCTTCATCTGCCGCTGACGCACGGACGATATCTTGCCATGCTGCTTCCGCTGCAGATGCCTTGTTCGTGTCTGCCGGCTCCACAACTAGTGCTCCGTCAACGAGAAGAGCGTGGATACCCTGATTCGCGCAGGCGTCGTTGATGTGTCCTGCGCACTCAGAGGCCAGTCGTGCGGCTGCGTGCTGGTCCTCTGCTGAGCTGTGGTGGAAGACGAGTGAGCAGTGTCGGCGCTCAATCCAGCTTCCATCTGCCCGTTCTTGGTAATATGCTAGGATGTGGCTTACACCGTCTTTCCATGCTGCGGTTCGCTCTTGGTTCGTCATTTTGAGCCATTCTTCCTGATGTGGCTCGCGCACGAAACAGCCGTTCTCTGCGATCAAACCCACGTCAGGGACTCGGCTAAATAGTCGTTCCATTTCCTCTGGCATTCGTGCGCTCATCACGTATACCATATTCCGGGGGTCCTCTGTCAGTTCAGTCAAGGTGGTGATGGCCCGCTGTGGTGTCGTGACGATAATGCTCTTCGGCGAGCCCCACGAGGCCAGTGTACCCTCATAGTCGACAATAAACAGTCGACGCGGAGCTTTCTGATACCGTTCCTCCAGCTGATTCATTGGGAGGCGTGGCACAGATATAATCTCCCGCGACGATTGCTCATGCCATACCCGGGCTAACGTCTCACTGAACGACTTGACCCAGTTGGCCGTCGAATTCTTCAGCACAGCCTGATGAAGTTCCGTCCAGACCTGTTGGCGTTCTTCCTCACCGCGCGAGAGTGCCTCGCGAATTGCCTCCGCGCATTGTCGATAGTCCCATGGGTTGACTAGCAGCGCGTGGTTGCCAAATACAGACGCACTTCCAGTGAATTCACTGAGAATCAGAGACCCATATTTCTTGTTTCCGTATCCTTGGTACTTCCCGTCCTGACAATAAACAAACTCGTGGCTGGTCAGGTTCATTCCCTCGCGGAGACTGGTGATCATGAGTGCATCCGCCACAGAGATCAAAGCCAAGTATTGCGGGAACGCCAGGTCTTGTTTGAGAAAGACCAATGGCTGATGGGCCAACGTAGAATGCGTAGAATTGATCCGCATCGCAATGTCGGAGACCATGGCTTCAAGCTCGGGCTGTTCCGTGGTACTCGTTGCTACTTGGACCAAGACCACCTATCATTGTTAGCCATACCCTTCCCTATACAAAATACTAAACATACCTGGTCCTTCCATTCAGGATAAGAGTTGAGAAATAACTCATAACTCAACAGTTTTTGTCGAATCCCTCGTACTTGATCAATCTTGTCTCTCGACACGATCAACCGCTTACCCTGGTACCTTTCAGAGATCGTCCTGATCCACTGCTCAACATCCCCCGCTTGACGTCGTTTGTCCCAGGATGTCGGATCAATTCCAATAGGGAAGGTAGATACATTGACAAATCGATCTTCCATTTGCAGGCCCTCATTGGTGGCCTCCACAGATAGTATCCGACTGCAAGTTTGCAGAAAGTGTCGACAATACTCATCGGTCTGGAAACCGATCAAGTTCGCTCCCAACATGCCCTCAAGAAGCTCTTTCCGTGGAGCCAGACACCGAAACACTTCTGAGGACGGGAAGGCGATGTGCAAAAAGAAACCAATCGGTGCATCGGGTAACAACTTGCGCAGCATAGCCGGGACTAACAGCAAATGGTAATCCTGGATCCAGATTGAATCCCCTTTCTTCCAATTCCGCGCAATCCGCTCCGCAAAGGCCTGATTAATCTTGACATAATAAATCCACGAGTGGTCCTCATAGGCCTTGCTCTTGGGGTTATCCGGAATCTGGTAGTGGAACACGGGCCACAGAATCGTCTTGCAGAAATGTGTATAGTGCCCGTCGAAATCGGCATCGCTAACAAACACCGTCAGCGACCCTTGCTCCTTCTCCAACGTCTGCGCAATCGTCGACTTGGTCTGTTGCACTAAAGCATCTGTCGGCATTCCTAGTGTTCCAACCCAGATCTTATCTTCCAGCTGTCCCGCGTCGGTGGCGGACCGGACGGCGTTCCGCAGACCTCCATTTCCTTGCTCAGCGGTCTCTATTGTCCATTCAGCCCTTGAAAATGACTCGGCCCGTCCATACTCAGCCCGCGTGGTATAAACCGGGTGTTTCTTGGCTTTTGATGGCTCTTGCTCCCCGATCACTGGCAGAAGGGTATCTTGATGTTTAAGAATTGACGGACTCGCCGCAAACGCCGCCTGAGGTCGAGGCTGGTTTAGCGACGTCGTCGCACCCCATGCGGGCGAGTGCGCTTCACTCCCAGTCAAAGTGTCCTTTTCATTCGCCGACCCGGGGAACGGATATTCCTGCTGCTTGTGTTCCGCCTTGTTGGGATCCGAGGAGAAGATGCGCTCGTGCTCCGTCGTAGCCCCCGGAGTTAACCCGACCTTTTTGGCGCCATGCTGCTGGTCGAATAAGCTGAGAGGGGCACTTGTGGTTGCTGGTGGGATGTCTTCGGGTGTTGTTTTTGGTGGGAGGGGGCTTGGAACTCGGGAGGGACGTCGGCTTCGCGATTTGTTGACATGGAAGTTGATGGTATATGGTAAGAATCTGTATCATCAGTAGTTGTCATTAACAATATATTAGGCCTAGAGCCAACGTACAATGAAGCAATGAAGATAGTCATGATGCCCGATTCAGCCGTAAGTCCACTGCGGGGTGTCAACAATGAGGGAAAAAAAAAAAAAAAAAGATGATGCAGAAGAGATACCTCAAGTCGCAATATACAAAGTAGACACAACAATATGCAAAATATAACAGATAGAAAGAGACAAAATCACCACAGACTCTCGAATGTCAACAGCAAAGAAACCGAACCTGAACTGAAATAGAGGACGCGGTTGTTACGTCATGAGCTCTACCGGAGAACTTGGTCAAAACCAGAAGAGTGCAAAATGCCCTGTTTCTGCAATAAATGGACTGATAATGGGTCGATTGTATTTATCGGCTACAAAGTACAGGACATAAACAGGAGTTGTTAATTTTACGCTTGAGACGCCCAAGTACGACTCATGTGAGGATGTTCGCATGATCGTGATTGGCGGTATTCTACATCACGTGCCTTATCGGCCTATCGCTTATCGCGAGAATCCCCTTGCGACGAACCCGGCAACTTCTACTTCTACACTTTGCTATCAACTGCTGTGTATATATATTGTGTGTACAGGCATGTCATTACGACTCACCTCAGCCCCCGTCTCCGGAATCAAGAAACGCAAATCCACAACCACTCGCGCGCGATCCTCCCCCTTCGCCGCCCATTCGCGCACGAAACCCCGCTCCAACACCAATATCACCCTCAAAGATGCCTCCACCATCGAAGATGAAGACTTCAACCTCCCCGACCTTGGCCTCTCCAACTACATCCCCTCTATAACCCCGGCGACAACCGTCCTCGAAGCCATCTACCACATCCGCAACACAACGTTCGAAGATCTCCCGGCAACCCGCACGGGTATGAACAGTACCCGGATCGCAGAGGTGTTAAATTTCAGACGCTCGCTGCCGCCGCTGGTTTCTGTGGCGCATGTACATACATTACTTGATGCGCCGACGAGGACGGAGCGGGAGATCGTGGAGTTGGTGACGATGGGGAGGGTGCGGAGGTTGATCGTTCCTGGGCGGGGGAATGATGCGGCGGGGCTAGGAGATTGTCTTGTGTTGAAGGAGGAGTGGGAGGAGCTAGTTAGGAATAGTAGCTTAGAGGAGTTGCTGAAGGGTTTGTCATTTCCTCTATTTGGGAGTTCATTACTAACTATGTGTAGAGAAATTCCTCACCGTCCTCAATCGCATCGGTACGTCCTCCGCCATCGCCCCCGGCGTTTTCATACCCAACGAATACCAAGCACTAGTCCGCGCTGGATTCCTCGTCTCCTCATCCTCTCTAGCAAAAGGCTCCTTGGACGTCGCATCCCTTCCAGAGCTCCCCTCATCCTCCACCTTCACACCCGCCAGTCGAGCAGACCAACCATCCCAAACCTCAAATCATACCACCACCCCCAATAATGGTGAAAGCAACCGCTTCCACACAGCAACCCTCTTCCTCTCACTCCCCAACACAGGCCCCTACCTACGCCTCCTCAGTGCCAGTCGCACACAACTCCTCACCCTCCTGAAGAAATCCGCCCACCGCGAAGCACCCCTCTACCTCCTCCGTGACCGCTGGGACGGCGCCGTGGAAACGGACAAGAGCTTTCATGCCGCGAAGCGCGCGAGAGGCGAGTTTGCGGGGATTCTGCCGGGGCGGACGAGGAAGTGGAAAGAGTTATATGGGATGGGGTTTCGGTGGGTGCTTGAGGAGGCAGTTGGGGCTGGGTTGGTAGAGGTTTTTGAGACGGGAAGTGTTGGGCCGGGGGTGCGTTGTTTATAATTTGAGAGATATATACCACCGTTAGACATGTACTAATATTATAATGAGAAGGATCCTGAATAAAGGGTATCATGTATCGAGTTAAGAATTCCATTCCACTCCATACTCCCTGCTCTAAGCCAGAACCAGGAATCACAGAATGCCATAACATACAAAACAATAAGTAAAAGCGACACGAAAGAAGAGAAGCAACAAGTTAAACAGGAAAAGAAATGAGTACACGACGTGAATGTGGCCGTTGGTCGGCCATGATTGCTATATATGACACAAGAATCTGGAACAAAGATATACAACAAAAGAAAGGAATAAAATGACTGATCGAGGAGGATGAGAAGAAAAGAAAGGAGTTGGAAAGGAGCTGTCATATAAACCCATGCCAAAATACAAAACAGAAGTGAAATGCGCCAATCAATGTAAAGTGGAGAATGAGTTCAAGAGAACTGAAAGGAAGGGTATTATTAAATGAGCCAACGCAGTTCCTTTTCGTGACCTGGTGACCTCTGACTACAGCCAGATTTAGACATTTTCATTACCACAAACTGTAGTTCGTCACCGCGGACCTGCGTTGACATGGTTCGCTTCGGTTAAAGGAGGTTGAGGGTTGCCATTTGACACTGCGAGTTGTGCTCTTAGTGCAGCCACTTCCGTCCTCAGACCGGTCACCTCCTCCTGAACAGACCGAATGTAGGCCCACAGCTTGTCCTCTCGACTGGGATCCACTGTGTTGGGGTCGGGATACAATTCCGGGCCTGCTTTGGCAGTCGCCAAAAGACCACCGCTGTGGTTGCTGGAATGGCTATGCGAAGGAGTGTGCTTTGCCGTTGTCGCCGCTGGCCCGTGAAGCGCGAACCGCGAGTCAGACGCGTTCAATCCTGGGGGGGGAGGAAGCTGAGGGGCCCCTGGTTGCGGAGGGGGTAGCCCTAAGCTGGGAGTAGCATGAGTTGTGGGAACAGTAGTCTGTGGAGGTGGCCTGCTGAAAGGCTGTTGCTGGAATGGTTGCTGCGCCACACCGGGAGAGTGAGCACGGTGATGCCCATCTGGACCATGGTTGGGTTGATTTTGCGAAGACAGTGCGTTAGGAGAGAGGGGTTTGGGAGACTCGGTGATGTTATTGTTGGCGGTGGTGGGTGTAGTAGTGTTGTTAGGCTGGAAAACCGAAGTTCCCGAGGGCTGCCCTGCCGGCGGGAAGGTCAGGTTGCCAGGTTGGGAGATAGGTGAAGGAGAGGTACTTGACCCGCCACCGTGGCTAGCTGGCGGGGGGAACAGACTTCCCGGAGAGGGTCTCCCAGCTGCGATAGGGGGGTATGTGCTCGGTTGACGTGACTGGAAGGTGCTCGTGTTGGACCGCGATGCGGAGTCGATCGAAGCGTCATGTCGTCGGATACTGGGCATGAGCCGCCGCTCTTCCTCCTCATCCATGCGCTCCGGTTCCGCATACACGAGTCCCTCCATAGTGTCCTCGGCGGAACCGTGAGCGGCTCCATCGCCATATTCTTCATCAGGAGCAAAACTTCCCATGCTTGATCGTCGACCGGCACAGCCACCTTGGCCCTTGTTGTGGCGCGCAAGCGCATCCCCTCGAGCAAACCGACGTCCACATTTCGGACAGATGTGGGGCCTCTCTCCAGTATGGAGTTTAGTGTGTCGCTTCAGATCGTGGAGTCGCCGGAAGCGAGACTGGCAGGTTTGACAGACGTAAGGTTTTTCCTGGCTGTGCGTGAGCAGGTGGCTTTTGAGGTTATGATGCCGGGTGAATTCGGTGGAACAGTAAGGACAACGATGTTTCTTAGCTCCTGGGGAGCGCTGACCCCGGTTGAAGCCAGAGTTTGGCAGGCTGAGCCCGCGACGAGAATCACCGAAATTGCCGGTAGGCATGGGGTAGGAGAAGGCCTTGTTGCTCGCTTCTTCGATGATTCCTGCTTCATCTCGATGACGAGGGCGGTCCCCATCCTGTGACGCCGAGTCCTCCATCGGCCCGGGGCTGGCCACTGTAGTTGGGGCATTCAGGAGGGAGGACGCATTGTTATCGGCGGATGACCCGTACGCATCATTGGGCGCTGTATGCGAATCGACTTGCATATGATCGGAGGACATAGGCATGGAATCATTGATCAAGTGGGATTTCTCACTGGCACCCAGGGCCTCTCGCGCAACCTGGGAGCTATTCTGTTCTGGTCCCTTGTCCTGCTGTTCTCGATGTTCCACGGTAGGTGTTGTCGCGGTTGCCATATTGGAGCTCGACGAAGGTTGGTCTCTCGACCGGGAGACGTGTAGACCGGCGCTGGCAATAGAGCTCAGATTCGACTCGGGCTTGGTGGATTGTTTGAGAAACGCGACGGAGTCCTGAGGACTAGAGATGACGGTGTTGGAAGGACCGGACAGAGGGTTAGATATCGCGACCGGCTCGTTATTCGATTGCATCAAAGCCGCCATGGATAATGGGTGGTGATGTCCACCAGGCAGCGATGGCGAGCGGAAACACAGGGGAGGGGCTATTTTGGTAGTCATGTTAGTCGACCAGTGACAGAGGCAATAGAAATGGCTGTGGAATCAGGAGGAATTGAACCCAGGAAAGAAAAAGCCATGCTTAGCCCCCGAAGGTGGACGCCAGTGAGAAGATATAAGAAGGCAATTTTTTTTTTCCTCTCATGTTCTCATCTCGCAGCAACCGGACGGGGCCATTGGCTGGAGAAGGAATCCAAACGCAAAACACAGCGAGACGGACGAGTAAGATCAGGGTACAGTTCGCGTGGGGCGCTCACCTGGAACTGAGTTGTGGCGCAAAAAAAGAAAAAGAATGTAAGAAAGGAGAAGGGCAGATCGCGCGAGATCGAGCGAGAGAAAGCGTGTGTGGAGGGCGAAGGTATCCGAAAGTGGAGGGAAGGAGTTCAGCTCTCTGAGGCGTACTCCGGTATTAACGAACGATCAAGAGACGCCAGGAGATGAGGCGCAGGTGAAGAAAGACGAAGCAATAAAAATAGCGGTCAGCCTTGTTAAGTTCAGTGGCTGCTGCTGAAGAAATCGCGAGTCAGAGAAGGAAAACAATAGTAACAACAGCAGCAGAGGAATTGGTGGTTGTTAGGTTAAACTCCAACGGGCCATCAAGTGGAAGATGCGCTGAAACCGTGGCGGATGAGGCTGTGGTGGAGAAAAGAAGATCCAGCACTACTATTTTAGGGAAGATTGATATAATTGAAAGGTAAGAGAAAAAGAGAGAAGAGAGAAGGGAGTATTAAGAAACGAGGCTGACAAAGATGCAGATGATACTATTCAGACCCCGATACCAACAGCACGATCTGCTGTTCATGTGCCTGTCTGTCGACTAATTAGGAGCTTCTCTTCACAGAGAATACGGAGAGAATATATGGAGCATGGAAATAGAGAATAACAAGACAGAATGGTGGCTGGTGGTAATATTACGCGCTGACAGGCGGCTCTGCGCGGCTACAGTGGGTATGGTAACGCCATTACAATGGATACGTGACCAGGAACTGAGAGGCGCAGACAATCCTGCTGTTGACCATACTTGTATGATGCTCCGTCAAAGTTACGGGATATGCAAGGATGCAGAATGACAATGGCATACAACTAGTCCGGTAGTCTGTACTGATGTTTATTCCCCGATGCCAAGCACCTACTCTGTACTCTGTGATGGATGGGAAATATGTATCCAACAGTCTCCATACTTGTAGAACCTGTTTGACGGTTAACTAGTTAAGGTTTCCGATGAGTCAGACACTCCAAAAAAAGAACCACCAGCCTTGCACCGCCAACTCTACATTCTGTACTTGTACTCTGTACCTGATCTTAATAGTGTACAGGGGTATCACTCTTTCAATACAAAACATTGCAAGTAATGGACAGAGTCCAGTTTGTCACACAATCCTGTATGCTCGTAACACGGTGTTGAGTCAGGCTGTGCTTGCTGAATCTCACCGTGGCTGGCAACTAGTGCGGAGAGAGTGGCGCTTCCCACCAATCAGCCCTGCATTTGTGGCGCACATGCCTTCTAATTGGCGGGCGATCGTGTTCTGGCTTGCGCGCCGACAGCGATCGACAGTAGCCACGGTCTATTATTGGCTGCAGGGGTCGGAGCTGGCGGAATGCAAGCCGGAAAAGGGACCCCATCACGTGTTTTTCTCAGAATCGTCTGATACAAAAGCCTCCGACGACTCATTCGGCGTACTCCGGGTAGTCCAGAGTATTGATGGCGAAACAGATCCCGGGGTGGGTTTATCGAGATCGATTTACTGTTGATTCAGATTCGGCCAGAGTACTGGTGAACGGGTGTTCATCATATACGGAGTACTCCAAACATTGGCCACCACCACCAACTCAAGAGCTGAGGCTGCATTGCTTTCTGCATCTTGCCATATCCGGTTTGTCGGGGTCACGTGAATAGATCTGGAGAGATGAACAGAACAAAGAGCGTAGATGGCCTCAGGTGAACTCAATCAATATAGAGTATTGCATGAGGCAACAATTATAATGAAGGGAGCACAGCAATGGACAGATAATTGAATAGCTTAAACCACCGAGTGGACTGATACGACTGCTGCGAGCGCGGGCTCGGGCGTCTTAAAAAGTACTCGGTACTCAGTACTGCGCCCTTTCCCTCCACACCAAATGAAGCATTCCTTTCATTCCCACTTACTTGACAAAGTACAAGTACTCCATACACCCATTTTCGCAGCGCTTCAACACCGGCCATGGTTGGTCAACTGTTGGCGCCGGACCTCGAGTCTAAGCGATCTCATTCGCTATGGAGGTGACCAAACGTGCATGAAGATGATCGTTCTTCACTGTGATCACTACAAGCATTGGCCACTCAAAATGCACACTACACTGTCACAGCGCGTCTTCACCCGGTCGGGGCTCCAATCATCACGCCGTGCTAAAATATCGCTGCTTCGTCCCGGGCGCTTAGAGATGCGCTCGACGCCCTTCAATTGAGAGGAGGAGAAAGGAAATGAGACCAAAGGCGACTAGGACCGGGGGTCGCGCCTGGATTGATCTTATGTAGACTGTCACGCTGGTCGTTGTCTGTTCACTTTTTCTCTCATTTTACTACTGAGCACTCTGTACCTGAGCTCTCTTCACCATTTGATCTCTCTCCATGAGCAGCAGCAGCAGTCTAGTCCTGGAATAATACTAGCTGGTTGCTCTACGTGCGAGCTCCGGCAGGTTTGCAGACATCCTCATATTGATCGAAAAGGTGCGATAGCCTCAAACCAAGCACTACAATTCTTTGTATTGACATGTCGCAGAATCGTACGATCGCATCATAAAAAAGAGCTGGTACTCTTTAATTCTTCTCGTCGATTCCTGCTTTGATCACCCTCGCCAATAAATACAATAAACTACACAATGACGGACTCAAGACACCACGACCGGAGCTCATCCGACTCTCCAGTCTCGTCATTAAACAGCCCTAGGACGACTCGGTTTGTCGAGGCAACAACCGTGCACTCTCCCATCGACACCAATGAATCAAGGAGATCGCCTTTCACAGACCCTCCCAACCAGCAGAAAACGCCCCCCGATGTATCGGATCTAGGCTTCGGCTACGTCGCTGCCAGTGACCCGGCTCAACATGCGTCGCATCACCAGCCTCCTCCAGGTTCGCCCCTCAAGAGTGCGATGAAGGTGCCAGGGACACCAGGACGCACATTGAATCCTCTGAGTCCAACATTTCGGGAAGAGTTTTTCGTCGAGAAGCATGATCAACTTGCAGACAAGGAGAACGCCAGAGACGTGGTAAGTATGCACAAAACCCAGCTATAAACAAGCGCTTAGCTCACTTTGACCTCCAAGAAAATCAAACTGCGTGTCCGGCTAGCCAAAATCTTCCTCCGTTTCATCAACTTTGGCTGCAGTCTCATCGTCCTTGCAATTCTGGCAACCACCTTGACCGTCTTCAACGCAACAAAAGCTCTCCCCTCTCGCAATGACCTCCCCGCCTGGGCGGAAGGCACCAACCCATGGGCCCAGTACCTCCTCCTGGTTGTCGCATGCGTTTCCCTCTTCGCTTGTGTAATGGTCTTCTGGGGCTACTTCCGAGGCGGCCACAAACGAGCTGAGAAGATGGCCCTTTACGGCACACTATTCTCCATCGGCTTCTTCTTCTTCAGCATGATCATGTGGATCGTCTCCGCGGCCATCTACCAATCCTCCAAAGCCAACGGCGAGGGTCAGGATATGTGGGGATGGTCCTGCAACCAGAACCTACGAGAGAAGCTCTTCCACGAGGAAATCGACTACGCCCTCCTATGCCGTCTCCAGGACTGGGGTCTCGTCTGCGCCATTATCGAAATCGTCATCGAGGTCCTCGTTATCCTTATCTACGCCGTCGTCTTCTACCGCTTCATCACCAAACGACGACTCGCCAAGTCCATGGACCGCCGTGAAAAGGCCCGCTCCCAACTCCATCTCGCCCAGCGCTTCCAATCCGCCCCCAACACCCCAGGCTTCGGTCCTGGCACGCCTTATGGTTTCCCCCAAACTCCCAAATCCCCCTGGGTCTCACAAACGCAAGACCCCTACTCGGCCGCCGAAAACGGCGAGCACGGCGTCGGCGCCGGCCCACGCGATGACGACCGCACAATCCAATACGCAACCCCGCGCTCCCCAACAAGACCCCAGCCAGCCTTCCAGCTCCAACCGCCTCCCATCCGCGTCCAAAATGCTACCCCCAAGACAGACCAGGGTGGATGGCCTGCTCCTGCGCCGATGTCTGCGGGTTTCGCTCCCCTGACTCCCTTTGCCCCTCCAACTCCCGGCCCTGCATATGCACATGGACAGGAGCAGATGTACCCGCCTGTTCCTATCCCGGCTCCGCCAGGTAACATCCATCATCTGACGCATCAGTTTATGGGTCCGGCGCCGGGTGAGGCGCCTGTTGGGGCTGTTTCGATTCCTGAACCTTATGGGAATCCGGTGAGGGCTATTGATTTCTCCGGGGGTAATTAAAGCTATAGACTGGGGATGACAGGTAAAAGTGGTGTGGATGGTGAAATGCCGAGGGTGGGGTGTATTGCTTTTTAATTTTGTTTGATTTTCTTTTTCTTTTTGATACCATGAATTATGCGCGCAGATTGCTGGGTTTGTATATATTGCCACTCCTTGGGTTTCCATGTTGAGGTCTTTAATGTCTTGTCTGTTTCTCGTCATTACACTTATACCACTATGCCAAAGTCGACAATTCTATATCAATAAAACATTGACTACTCTTTAAGACTCGTACTTGATTAGAACTGCCGTAACACATACAGTAGACAAATTGCATGCCCTATGTTCGTATGTACCTCAAAAAGAGAAAATCCTAAACATCCAAGGAGAATTAAACAGAAACCATAAACATCGCACGCCATCCTAAATACCAAACAGGACCACCAACTCCTTTGCGCATATAAGCATTACAACCCAGATCATTCATCATTTATACCAGATACGAATATAGACATCGCTCTATACGCAGGCACAACTACATAGCTCCCTCTTCAATGACGGCGTTCGGGTCCCTGGCAACAAAGATCTCTTCCAAGGCCCCTGATGGATCATTATTATTCAAGACGAGACCCTGTTCATTAGCCAAGTGAAGCAAACAGATGAAGCCATACGACGTGCTAATGTCGCGCAACGTCTCTGGTGCATAGGACGATTTCAGCGAGTTCATGATCTGCGTGAAACGTAACCCGCCATCTTGGCTGTCAGTACCAGGCGTAGGCTGCGGGTTCTCTTGCGTCGGTGTCGGTGGTCCTTCTGGCTCATTCTCGCTGGACTCGGCAGGTGTCGGCTGAGGTGGCGTGGTAAAGTGTGTTGATTCGATCAACCTTTCACCCATGCCCCTCCACATCTCTGATTTGAGTCGTCTTACGTCGACCTTCTTGGCGACTCGTGCATAAGCAACATAGTCGGGCCGTGCTCGTCGGCCACCTTGAGTTACGAGCTGTGACCCGAATCCACCACCGCCATTAAGAAGCGCGGCAAGTCCGGACTGGCCACCAGTCGCGTCGGGAGCCGGCGAAAGCATTTCCCTAGCATCCGCAAAAGGTAAATTGTCATCGTCATCATCTGGTAGGCCGAGCCCGTTAGAGAATGCAAGACCATCATCGTCTGCGAAAAAGTCTGCATCATAGGCGCCGTGAGCTCCGTCCTCATCGGCCGGATTCTCTTCTTCAGTCTTGTGGCTGGCCCAGAATGCTTCATCCATCTCACCGTTAGCAGCTGTTTGATCTTGTCGTCTGTTGTTGAAGTTCCGGGGTCCTGTCAACCGCTTCGAGCCCATCCGCGCCTTGGGTTTGAGAAAAAGACGAAGAAGCTGCCGGGAGTTGAAGTGTTTATCATCGGGAAGAAGATTGCGACCTTTGGTCTTCCATTGAGTCTTGGGTACAGAGATGGTGGAACTGGAACTCGCCGGCGTGTATATCGTTTCAGCAACGGCTTGATCCAAAGGCGCCGCAAAATCAATCTCGAAAGGCTCCTTTTCTTTCCGTTGCTTGGGTGCAACATTTGTGGTGCTTGCGGCAGCATTATCTTTGATGCGTCGAATCTTCCAATGCTCCGGACCCGCCCAGTTCTTCTGCAGCGCATTATCGAAATAGCTAAGAATGTTTTCATGGTCCCGGTTGCCCGGCTGGTGGGCGAGAGAAATGGTATACGCATCTTGGTCTGCCTCTTCACCATCATTGTTTCCATCGCCTTCTTGGTCTATACGGTGAACCTTCAGCATTGGATCCAATGCGGCCTCACGGGCCCAAACTTCACCGCCATCACCAAAGCCAGCGTCGTCGCTAAGATCAAACCCAGCAAGTGTGCCATCATCGTCATCGAAACCGACAGCATTGTCGTCATCAAGCATGATCCCCGACGGATCATTTGCGTGTCGCCCTTCCTCATGAAAAGATTTCTCATTTCGCCAGTCCTCAGAAGCTTTCAGCAAGGGGATATCCAATGATCCGCTCGGATCACCAAGATCGAAGTTCTTGAGGGAAGGGCAAATGTCTTGTTCGTCGAGGTGATCCAAGTTGGGGAAAAACCGACTCGCTAATGGAGCAACATCGATTTCCATGTTGTCAAACGCATCATCTTGGGATTGCTTGGGCGATGGGGAGCCAGGCTGCTCAGGCTCGGCGGACTCTTCATCTTTGACACCATCCTGTTCCTCTGCCTCTTTGCCGCTTTCTTCATCGGCATCATCGCTGCTATCAAATACAATCCGTCCTTGGCCATCGATGGCTAAGTGATTCAGGAGTAGACCCTTAGCACCACCTTCATCAAAATCTGCCGATGCCTTCTTAAACAATGGGTCCACGGAGAATTCGAGTTCGAACTTTTTCAGTTGTAGAGATGCGAATGACGGCGCCAGTGTAGCTTCATGTGTCCGGTGAGCCTAATGGCCAGAGCGTTAGCTGCTAGTCTGACGCTGTTGCATAGGGAGACTCGTAATACCTTCTTTCTCGATTTTCTAGTCGTCCCATCCTCCCCCTCTTCCTCCTCTTCATCGCCATCTGCATCGGCCTCGCGGCCTCTCTTATCGCGGCCATCGGCCAAGCCACTAAGAAGCTTGCCTGTCTCCGTCGCAACACTGTCGACTCTGCTGGTATAGATCTTCACGCAGCCATCCAACGTACAACTGGCCTTCTGGAAATTGACACCGTCTCCTTCTTTCAACAACGACATATCGTGGAAATAGTCGATCAGGGCAAAGTTCCAAGAGTTGTTGGCGTTGATCTTGTTGTCTGTCGCCATTTTCATCCATTCTTCGAAGTTGGCGAGAATCGGCACTCGTTTCATTGGGGTCACGGCTCTTTGTCCATAGACATCGCTCTCCCGGCCACGGCCTGTATGGCGCGGGGTAGTCGGGCTTGTACTTCCTGGTTCATAGCTCTGACGTCTCCGGGGCGGCATGGGCGTTTTGACGGCGGCTTTGATCTGGTTCATTTGGCGGTCGTGGAGGGCTTGCCGGGCCTCCATACGGGCCGCCTTCTCTCCCATATCATCGTTCAATGGGATTCTGATCTTGTCAGTGCCATTCTTTGCGAGGGAGATTCGCATATTGACTGGAACTCGGATGGGAGACATTACTTGACGGGCGTATTCTTGTGAGGGGTGGAAGTGCCGCCATGGCTACGCCGCACTTTGGGGTTTGATACGCGGGGCATCGTGACTCCCTTAAACAGTAAGGGACGCACCTAAAACAATGATTGAAGGAAAGAGCACGATGGAGACGAAAATCAGCAAGCGCAGGGGCCGAGTCTCATCGCCTGTGCAGTCGTGAGTCTTGATGCGGAAGGATGTCGGCGCTTGATCGGTTCTGCAGTGCCTTCCACAAAACAACCGTTTCGGGGGAACAACAAAACATACGGCTGAAGAGAAACACCACTTGTGTAGACGCTAGCCTTGTTTGAGAAGTCAGATGACTTGCAGGCGGTCAGTGTTTGTTTCAACTGATACCGTACGGTAACTGACAGTACAGTATGATAATCGTGATACGATAGCTTACAAATAAATGTGTGACATAGTGCCAGCAGATCACTCGAGTCACACCACGGGAAAATAAAAAACAGGTATGGGGTAGATAGAATCTTTTCTTTTTCATATACTTTTCGTATCAAGGTCTATTTAAAGACCCCTGTGTGCGTATCTTTATCTTCTATGTTCTCTTCCGCCGCGGACTGACATCACCGTATCTCTGCGCAGACCTCACCGCACTCGTACTTCATCCTTGCGGCAAATTCCTGCTCATTAATTCCTCAGCCTGGAGATTGAGTATCCCCATAATTACTCTTGAATATATAGTCCGGTGCTGGGAGTCTCGATTTCGTTCTCTGCCCAGGATGTGGCATCCGTCACCATGTTCCCTCGTTATTCTCCGTCCATGAACTGGCCGTCGGTTCGCCCGAAAAGGCGCCGATTCTCAGTCAACCCTTCGTTATACTGGACGTTTCTCGCATTTACTGCCTTTGCGACAGTGAGCTGGGCTATTGCAGCGTGGAGGGAGGATGAATCTCTTGCGGAGGATGCGACCAATGCTTTTCTCAGGCGGGACACTGAACCGGAGGTATTCCCCCCATCTTGGATTCAAGCAATGAAGGAGGCTAATCACTTCTGATTTGGTGCAATAGTGTCGGCTGGTTCGTAATGTGAAGGACAAATGTGCCTTTGTCCGTACCAACTGCCCGGACCATGAAGATGGTCTGTTCTCCTACCTCCAATTCTACTATTGCTCTCTCGCGGACGCCAAACCGCTAGCACTCATTCTCCTCATTCTGTGGATGTGCTTGATCTTCAATACTATCGGAATAGCTGCCAGCGACTTCCTATGTATTAATTTGAGCACTTTGGCCAGTATCCTGGGTTTGAGTGAGAGTTTGACGGGAGTCACATTCCTTGCCTTCGGAAATGGAAGCCCCGACGTGTTCTCCACATTTGCTGCGATGAAGTCCAATAGTGGGAGCCTTGCTGTTGGTGAACTAATCGGAGCCGCGACCTTCATCACATCAGTGGTGGCTGGCTCAATGGCATTAGTCCGGCCGTTCAAGGTTGCCCGGAGGAGCTTCGTTCGCGACGTTGGTTATTTCATCATTGCCGTGAGTTTCAGCATGGTTTTTCTAGCAGATGGGCGCCTGCATATCTGGGAATCCACCGTAATGGTGGCGCTATACTGTTTTTACGTGGCGATGGTGGTCAGTTGGCATTGGTATTTTGTGCGCCAGCGTCAAAGGTACGAAAGGAACGTTGCGGCACGGTCTCATTTCCACATACCGGAAAACCAGGAGTTGGACATCGAGGAGCCTACGGAGGATGACGATCCTGGTGTAGGGTCTGAATCGAGGAGTCTGCTTCAAGCTGGATCGACGGAAGACTTTGACGCGCTGGAACGGTCTGATCGACCCTCATGGACAGAAGAAGACAGAGACGAGGATGATGAAACTCGTAATCGCTATCTAGCTGAGATACGGGAGAACATGCACATATATCGTCCTAATTCGCGGAGGCGAAATACCGCTGCGTTGAACCCCATCAGACCAAGTTTGGTTGGCGCACTTGAATTTCAATCCGTTCTCTCTTCGCTACAGAGATCTAGAAACGTTCACCAAACTCTGGGAATTGACCTGGACAGGTACTCGGATGATCCTGAAGCGCGGCCTTCTCAAGACTTTGACAATCGTTCCGTTGCATCACACTCGCAGGTATACCGGTCCCCTAGCCAACTTTCACCGCATGAGGGCTCCGCTCGAACTCGAGCTGTATCTGCTAATGATGCTGCTGGGCTGAAAATTGACACTAGTGTCTTTGACCAAGACACAAACCTGCCAGTTCAAGTCACTGTCAGTCGGCCTTCCGGGGAAGGTCTCGATGACACGGCTGAAAATTTCCCGGCCAGTCGAGACACACTATCACCATCGGACGCTGATGATTATTTTTCACCGAGCCCACCCCCAGGGGGTGCAGATGCGTCTCGAACCCCAGATTTGCTCGCGCCATCAGATGCCTTCCGGTCTCCCAATTACCAGACCAATGCCTCCCGTCCACGTTCGCCGCTTCATTCTCCACGCGGGACACATCTCTCCCCAGGCACTTCTCCTGCTGAACCTGCAACCGAAAGCCCACTTAGCCCGTTTCCTCCGTTTACCGATTACCCGGAATCTTCGTCATCTAGAGCATCTAGTATTCGTCCGCGAGGCGGTTCAAGTCCCACGGAGCGGCTACAGGTTCGCGACGGTGTTTCTGAAAATGGAGACAATCTTCCGCCGGCGCGAATCAAGTGGTGGCCTTATTGGATGCTACCATCGCCACAATCTCTCTTTTCGACGCTTTTTCCAACACTCTGTGATTGGAAAGTCAAGAATATCTGGGAACGATTACTGGGGATTGTTGCAGCCCCGACTGTGTTGCTTTTAACGGTGACGATCCCTGTCATTGAACCAGTGTCCTCCGAAACAATCACCGATCCCATTCCCGTCGTGGTAACTACAGCAGATGATGGCTTGACCATGGCTCGGGTGAGACTCCCAGATGATAGTCCGGTTATCCGTACCCTTGAACGCCAGTCCAGTGAGCAAGGGAGAGAAACAGATGACGATGGAAAGGCTCAGCATCAGGCCTCGCAGAGAAGACAACGTTTCAATTCCGAGGTACCAGCCGTCCAACAACTACCCGAGGACGCAGCCACATCGGTCCCAAAAGAATGGAACCAATGGTTGATCTCTGTTCAGCTTTTTGTTGGACCATTCTTCATTGCCCTGATTGCCTGGACGGTCATAGACTCGGAATCAAGACCTCGCTATCTCCTCTTACCAGCTCTCATCGCTCTTCTTTTCTCCTTGCTGTGCTTCACCTTACTCCGGATAAGCACCCGGCTCAGTCATAACTCGCAACCACCCAAGCCATGGCGCTCATTTTTAGCCCTCCTCGGCTTCCTAGTCGCCATTTGCTGGATCGCCACGATCGCAGAGGAAGTCGTCAATCTCCTCAAAGCCATAGGCGTCATCATGAACATCAGCGACTCACTCCTCGGCCTCACCGTCTTCGCAGTTGGGAACTCGCTAGGCGATCTCGTCGCAGATATCACCGTCGCACGTCTTGGTTACCCAGTCATGGCGCTTAGCGCCTGCTTTGGCGGACCCATGATGAACATCCTCCTTGGAATTGGCCTTGGTGGTATGTATATGACCGTGAACGCGAAGCCGGACGCTGTAGCTGCTGCTGCAGGACTGTATGAGATTGCCATCTCCAAGGTTCTGGTTATCAGTGCGGTCACTTTGTTGATTACACTGGCTGGTGTGTTGATTGTCGTTCCGCTGAATGGGTGGCGGATGGATCGGAAAATTGGCTGGGGTTTGGTTGTATTGTGGTGTGTTAGCACCCTTGGCAATGTCATTGCTGAGGCGATGTCTTAATCACCCTGTTTGCTTGTTGGAAATTATTTATAGTGTCGGGGTCTGTGTTGCATTTTTAATATACCGGTGTATAGTTACGAATTGCTACGTAATTTTAGGGCAAGAAAAAAAAAAAAAAACCAATGTCTATAAGTATTTGGATTACATCTTAAGTTCATATATATATTAATACCTGTTCAAGTTCAAATGTGCAGGAGTACGGCTAAGAATCGATGCGCATGCCTTGACCCTATCGCGATGCTTCTGCGAGCTGCTAGCTTGTGACTAGTGAAGACCAGAATGATCCAGCGAAAGCCACTCGCTTCGCAAAGACTTTTCATCCCTGGCTCCTAGCAATTATGAAATCTCCGTGCCATGCCGTTGAAGTCAAAAGGGAAATCACTCTTCCGAAGAGAGAAAAAGGAAGAGGGGGAGAGGCACCTCATTTGAGGAGAAATGTGTCACTTCAGAGGTATCAGAAAATTAGGCTTCGATCCCTCGCCGAGTAATTCAGTCCGCTCATATAATGGTTTATCGTGAGCTTTGATAGGTGTTTCAGATTATCTATGGCCTGGAGTGGTTGTCCATTTCAACATCCAGGCTTGGGAAGAGCAACCATACCTCTTTCGGCTGTGATGGAGGATAAATAAGATGAAAAAATACAATGGAAGACCACTTGATGCTGAGAGATACTGATTGACTGGATGGTGGAAAAAGAGATGAAGGAAGGAGAGAGGTTAAGGTAGGATATGACCCTAAAGTGACATCAATGATATTGATATACACTGGCCAAACCGCATTACGCTACGCTACATTCACCGGCTAAAGGGAAGAGAAATGAAGTCTAGCAAGCCACTGCATTATAAACACTCTTTAATAGCTATAGTTACTAATGTACCAGTAATTAATTTACTGATAAACCCCGTATCCAGAACGCAACCCTCTTACAGAATCCGTCCCGCAGTCGAACTTGTGCTCCGGTCATTGGTCTGCACCTTCTTGAGACCTTTACCTGCCTGGATCGAAGCCAACAACGCTCCTCGACCACCTGCTCCTGCCGGTGCGGGGGGCGCGGCAGCTGGAGGCGGAGGTGGAACACCAGGCGGTGCCGCAGAAGGAGCAGGCGGGGGCGGTGGAGGAATACCAGAGTCACCTGCAGGAGCTGGCACTGGCGGTGGGGGAGGCGGTGGTGGAACAGAACTAGGCGCCGCGGGCTCTCCAGTTTCAGCAGGCTTGGGCGAAGCATCTTGCACTGGTGTCGCCGATTGCGGAGACTTGTTATCCATCGCACTCAAAGGCCGTGGTGGTGCCATGGTGCCGAACAGGATACTAGCGAGTTGCTTCGCGCTACCGCCACCAGGGTTTTCATCCTCATCGTCAGAGTCATCAAAGTCGGATCCTGCCGCCGACCAGTCATCTTCCTCGGGACGTGCACGAGACTTCTGCTCCAATGGCCTTGCCCCGGTAAAAGTGGGCTTAACGCTCTCCTGCTGTGCCAGGCGATGGAAGGGATTGGTCGATTGGACGTCGGGCGACGGAGCGGCAGGTTGAGGAATTTTATTGAAGTAAGGGTTGTTGGACGAAGGCTCAATGTTGACGTGGGGAGCCGGCGAAGTGACTTCAGGGCTTGTAGGCTGTTCTGGTTCAGGGTGCGGCTCAAACTCCGGTTCATGCGGAGGCTCAGAATCTAACTCCCATTCATCTGCAGGCTCCGGTGCTGGTGCAGTCTCTGGAGGAAGAATTTGGCTCTGAGTGGGCGTGCTATCCTGAGGCGTGACATACTCAGGTCCCTCGTCATCCGAGCTCTCATCACCAAGGCCTTCCAACTCAAGCTGAAGCTGCCTCTCACGCTCCCGAGCCATTTCGAGCTCTGCACGTTGGGCGGCAGCCCTATCTTCTTGTTCCTTTGTAGATCTGGCGGCCTCCTCCTTGCGGCGCTTTTCTTCTTGCTTCTTGATCTTGCCTTGCTTGACTTGCTCCTCGAGCGCACGAAGACGAGCTTCTTGCGCTTCCTTCTCCTTTTGCATCTCGTCATCTTGTAGTCTAGACTCGTCCCTATTAGTGAGTTAGCAAAAAAATTAAAATATCATACAGAACAACCTGAGAACTTACTCAAGGCGCATCCGCTCAGCTTCCTGAACCTGCTGTTCTTCCTTGATGGCCTGCTCCTGGGCAGCCTGTTCCGCCTTAGCAGCTTCCTCAGCAGCTTTCTTCGCATCAGCCTGAGTGGCACCGTCTCCGCCGTGCTTCCTCGTAGGAGGAGCGGGTGGTGGCTTCTTGCCCATCGGCTTTGTGGCCGGCTTCTCAACAGGCTTCTGTTCGTCGGCGATGCGGCGTTGTCTTTCCTGTTCTCTCTGGGCGTCTTCTTCCTCTGCCCGCTTCAGACGCTCCTCCCGCTCTCTCTTTTCACGCTCTTGACGCTGAGTAAGGGATTCCCCGGCGTCATGAGGTTTCAGACCAGCCGCCGCCATACGTTCAGCAATACGTCTCTGAGCACGCTCCCTGGCTGCAGCAACACGGTCCTCATGAGTATTGCCTGGCAGAGGGCCCGGGGATGTAGAAGGTGGCGGAGAAGGCCGGGCAGCACCCGGGCCTTCGGGCGATAGCGCGTCATATCGAGCAGGAGATGGTCTTGATTCCCTGAACAAGTCATTAATCTCAACGGTCCATCTCACGTAGAAAGGAAAAACTTACTCTTGTTTACGAATGTGCGCAGTGCGAGCGTTACGCTGCAAGTCGTAGATGAAGTCGCGAATAACGTCTTCCACTCCAAGCGCATCCTCCCACCGACGGCGTTCGTGTTCACGCGTAGAGCTTTCGCCTCCATCCTTGAGGCTGTCCTCGAGACTCCTGGCAAAGTCTTTGACACTATCCTCAACGTCGCGTGTCATGGTGTCGTTGCGCTCTCTGTCTGCCTTGACATTTGTGCTTTCGGCCTCCAACCGACGAGCAGCCGAACCGTCATCGTCCTCAGACGCAGGCGCAGGCCGTCCAGCAAGCTCGGCGGCACGGGCCTGCATCCTTGCACGAGCGCGAGCCTTGATACGGTCTGCCTCTGTGACTGTGCCACCAGGACCGGTACCAACAATGTTAGAAGCAGTGCCAGGGTGCGCCTTAGCATCCTTCAGGCGGAAAAGCTCAAGCTTAGCCTCAGAGATCTCCCGTTCAAGCCTGCGGACATCGGAGGCGACCTGCGGAACCTGGTCCTCGTAGCCCTGCAATTGACGACGAAGCGACCTCCGCTCCGCTCCCGAATCGAGGTTGCGGAAAGTGGCGTTGGGGTGAGTATCAATATCGTCCTGCACACGGCGGATTCGTTCCATAAGGCTTTCCGCTTCTCTGCGATCCCGGCGGTCAAGGACTTCATTTTCCTCAGCACGGTTCTCATCCTGGAAATCGACCGCATCGAGCATGACTTTGGTCTCACGGATTTTTTTCTTCAGCTGGTCGATAGACAGCTCATCTTCCGATGTCTGGGAAGCAGCAGGGGACGGGGTCCGAGCAATATTGTTACCGACACGGCGACGGGCGCTGGATCGGTACCCTGCAGCAGCCTCGTCATTGTTCTTGAACATGGTGGCATCCTTTCGGCCAAAACCTGGGGATCCACCGCCCCGGAAAGAATGATCTTTCAGGTAGCTGACACCAGTCTTCTGGGGCTGCAAAAATGCACCGGATGCTTTCCGAGACTCGGCGTCTTGCGAAAGCATCGACTTGACAGTACCGATAGAATCATTAAGATTCCTTGTAGATGGTGGAACAAGCTCTGGCGGCAGGCGGTTTGGCACAGGATAGCCGTTAAGTCTTCTATATATCAAATGCATTGCCACAGCGAACTCATCCATGTTGAGCCTACCCCGGTTGTGCGGGTCCGCCAAAGTCCAGATCCGCTCCAGGTCCTTCTGCTCCATACCACTTTGACCCATAATCTCGATAGCAGTTTCACCACCAATGAATCCCTTACGGAAACCGTCCCACACGCGGAAGAGATCGTCATAGATCCTCTTCTCCTCTTTGGTAATTGCCCACGGAACGGTGGCATTTCCAGAGAGTCCAGCTGTAGAGAAACCACCCTCGCGACCCGGCTGAGGCATGAGCTGCTGCTTGAGAGCCTCAATGTTGGGCAATCCTGTCGCGGGAGCATTAACAAATCCCCACTGACCCGGGATGCCAGTAGGCTGCGCGGTCAAAGCAGTCGTCCCACCCGTCTGAGCTGGGCTCAGGTTGGATCCAAATCCGGTTGGGATCGGCGGAATAGGAGGACGAGGGCCACTGTATCCGGTGGGCTGCGGGTTGTTCATCAATCCCGTCGGTTGAGGCTGCAGGAAATGCTGGCTAGGTCCTGGGAAACCAGTCGTTTGTGGAGCGAGGCCCTGACCAGGAAACCCAGTCGCTTGTGGAGCGAGACCTTGACCCGGGAAACCGGTCAGGTTGGGTTGCAATCCGGTCGGCTGGGTGACAAAACCAGTAGGTTGCGCTGTTAACTGACTGAGTAGCTGGGAGTTCGACGGCTGCTGCGGCCGGGGTTGCTGCGGCGCTGGGGGTTCGGCCTTGTTCTGGAGTAGCGGTTGCTCCGGCTGCGTGTCAGGAACGGTAAAGGAAATGATGTCCACCATGCTGGAGACCTCGTTCTGGATCGTCTCAGGAAGCGCGACGGGAAGGTCTCTGCCGGTGATTCTCAAGTTGCAGAGGTACATTGCCAGTGCGAATTCGGGGAAGAACAGCTGTCCAGATTTGGTGGTGTCCGACAAAATCCTATCACGGTCTATAAGCTCTCTGATCCAAAGAGTAGTATTCATTACCCGTGTTGCTTACCAGATCCTCGACAAGTCACCCCCAGGGAGTCTAGACCGCAGTAGTAGCTCCTTGACTTTCTCTCCTATAGAAAAGCAAGCATTAGCAACCCCGTACTTCGGGTATAACAGATCCGTCTCTACTCACCATCCATCGTCTGGTTCTCTCCAACCGCCGACTTGAACAACTGCTCAAACTTGGCCTGGTCCTGCGCGGTGATGAACGAAAGCCTGATACTAGGGATCTTATTACCAGCCCCGGAGGGAGTCTTGGGTGGCGGCTGCGGGCGTCCATCGCTAAACGAATCAGCTATCTCATTTGACGTCTTCGCAGCCCGAAGGGGCAGTCCGGTGGGTTGAGCGACTTGAAGCTGCGGCGGCTGAGGCTGAGGCTGGCTCTGGGGAGGATATCCGGTCAACTGGGGCGGTTGAGGGGAGAGCTGGAAGCTTGGTGGTTGCGGCTGCGGTTGCTGCTGCTGCTGTGGCGGGAACCCTGTGAATTGCGGTTGAAGCTGTCCAGCACCGGCGAACCCCGTGGGCTGGGGTTGCAATTGAGGGCCTCCGAGCCCAGTATACTGAGACGCATATCCGGTCGGTTGAGGAGCGAAACCCGTTGGCTGTGGTTGTTGCGGTTGTGGCTGCTGCTGACTGGGGAATTGGGAGTATGGCTGCTGTAGGTAAGGCGCCGTGCCCGGGCGAGCGCTGTTGGCGCCGCCCAGGAAGGTATTTGAACCGGAAAACATCTACACGAAGGAAGAAAATAGCATCAAAAACAGATGAAAAAAAGAAAACAAATAACGAATGGAAAGTAACAGGCAGTGATAGGAGGGAAGAGAGCGAGATCAGGAGCTGCCGACGAACCGGAATTCAGGGACGCGGAGACAGCGCACTAGCCCCGATCAGGCATGGGCTTAGTCAGGGGCCACATGGGCCATTACGACAACAGTATATTCTTGATTGAAGATATGGAATTGATTCAATTGGCATTTTCTCTTTTTGCTCCCTCTTGGGGTTCGCACATTAACCGTAAGCCTCGTTAATTCGCCGTGACGATAAGAAATGCAAAAACATGGCAGATTCGACTAGTAATAGCGTCAAGTCGAAAAGTACAGATGCGCACTAGTTCATGACACGGAAACATTTCGAATCATTCCCTCTATTGTCCGTCGAGGCCATTCTGCTGCTGCTGGGTAGATCCAACCATCTTGCGCAGCTCATACTCCTTGGTGAACTCACGGGAGAGAATACCCAAGTCCTTGACCAAGTCGTGACAGGCCGCGATCACAGCGTCTTTGGGAGTAATCTCACCGTCAGTCTGAACACGCAGTTCGAACTTGGGAAGGAGAGGATGAGGGACCTAAATGAGTCAGTTACGATTTTCAACGATTTAGAATGGTAAGGGGATCACAAGGAGTCATACCTTGTAACCGGCAAAAAGGACGTGGGAGCTTTGCAAAAGACGAGAGCGGAGCAAGTTGCCCAGGGTGTGATCTTCCTTGTTGAAGGTGAAAATGGCAGAGGAGGGGATACCTAGCAGCCATATTAGCATTAATATCTAAACAGATCGAGAATATTCTCAGAACAGGGAAAAATTACGAGTATCAATCTCGAAGTCAACCTTGTTCTCACCAGGGCCAAGGACGAAGGACTCGTATCTATTATTCAAAGCCAGTTAGCACCTTCTTCCAAATGTAGAAACAGTGCATCCAAACAAAAGACAACTTTCAAGCAAATCCAAAATATCCAATGCCCACCTAGACTGACGGTCATTGTCGACGTCCAAGTCGACACTCGACAGGCGAGCATGAGGATTGCTATGATTATCGATGTAACGCGCAACCGCCATTTCGCGGGGCAGGATGAAGACAGAGCCCTCTCTTTCACTTCTGTCTGAATCCATCTCAAGAGAGATGAAAGTACAGTATAGTGTAGACAGAAAAGGAAGAGGACGAAGGTGGATGAAATGAAGAGAGAAAAGGGAAGAAAAGAGGAAGAGTCCTGGGCAAAGCACAAAGCCCTCCTCCCCTCTCTTCTGGCCATGTAATTTGTTGATGTTTGTGATCGATAGGCACACACAACAAAAAATAGGAAAAAGAAGACAGAAAGAAAAAGCTTCCCTACCTGTCAGGTGCGTTCATTTTTGTAAATTATTGCTTTGATTCAACTATCCAATGTCTTCCCAAATGATTTTAAGGATAGCCAGGAATCAACTGCTGAAGCGTTAGCAAAATGTTTTTCTTCATAGCTCGACAAGAAAATCGACGTACCTAGACGTGCAGTCTCCCTCAAAGCAACCAAAAGGATATTAATGATGTACTAAAAAAAAAAGATGGCAAAAACGCAGCGAAGGGGGGTATCACAATAAATCAAAAATAAACGAAAAGGGAGAATGCAAAAGAGAAAGGATAAGGTAGAAGAGAAAAAAAATAAAAAGATGCTGGGGTTCTCTCTTTTCCTGGCTGTATGGCTGGATTCGAGGTTGGAGACTATCAGAAAGAGAGCTTCGAGAGCTGCTTGTCTTATCAGAATGCTGGTTCAGTCCCGTGATTATCACGTGACTATGCACATTATGAACATAAGGTTATGCTTCCCAATTAGGTTATATTGCCCTCAGCGAGCACGCTGGGTAACTGTTTTCGTCAAGCAGTTAGGACGATGGATTTCTACCTTCTCGTGGTGTCCG
>JAOYNC020118874.1:0-27553 GCA_025802115.2 Bertia moriformis
GCCGCCCTATGGCGCGATGATCAGCCCGGGGGCAGGGGCAGCGCACGGGCCGCAGGCCCAGCTCCCCCCGGCCCCACGAAAGCGCGGCCGGCCGCCGCGCACCAGCAAGAGCCTCGCCCGAATGATGGGGCCGACGTACGCCCCCCTTGCGCCGCATCCCCCGCCGGCGCACCTGCCGCCGGGCCCGTTGATGCGGTCGGCGGCGGCAGGTTCGGGCCCGCCGCCTCTGCAACCGCAGTCGGCAGCCCGCACGCCGCTCCTCTCTCCGATGCCGCCCACGCCGCGCACCATACTCCCCGCCCTCGTCCCGCAGGGGCAGCAGCAGCCGACCGGGCTGGACCAGAGCCCGGGCACCCCCCCGCCGTATTCGTCCTCGGCGTACAGCGTGTTCCCGGTCAATCCGCAGGACGGGCCGGCGCAGCGAAAGAGGGGACGTCCGACTGCGGCTGCCGCCGCCGCCACGGCGGCGGCGGCGCTGGCGGCGGCGGCGGAGGCGACGGTAGGCGACACGGCCCGGCCGGTAAGTCAGAGACCCCCCGAGGCGAAGTCGGAGTCGAATGCGCGAACCGAGCCGCAGCTGACCAAGTCCGAGTGGGAGGAGCAGCGTGTGATGGCTGAGGAGGAGCGGGTGGACTTTGCGCCGTCCTCCATGGGACACCTGCCGGGGCAGTGGCGGCAGCAAGGGCCGCCGCCGCTCTCACCGCGGGCCCAGAGCCAGCAGAAATCCGAGGCGCCACCCGTCTCGGTATCGGCAACGACAAATACGGATCCGCGGAGCCGAGGAGGGGTTGAGGTTGAGGAGCGCTCCGAGGACGCGACCAGGATGCTGCGGGAGAGTGCGGCGGCGGCGGCGACGACGACGAATCAGAGCTAACGACGGTTTTACGGCTGGACGGGGGTCAGGATCTCGGCGATCACGGCGACGGCAATGGTAGATAGAGATGCGGATGCCAGCCCGCGTGGGAGTCGTGTTGTTTTCACAGCGACGGAGCGGATGGGATGTCATTTGGTTTTCTTGGCCCCGACTCGGATCTTTATTTTTCTTTCCACTGGCCGATTTCAATACCCTCGGTGGAGAGGACTCATCAGCGGCGAGAATTACGCCACGGCGCAGCAGCGGTTTCTTGTCTTCTCTTATCCCACTGTCCCTCGATATGCTGCAGACCTGTATCGAGCGTTCTTTTCATTATTCCTGCCGACTCGGGTGGCCCCCGTTTAGGTGCCGCCGAGCTGGGTGGGCGCCAGAATATAGGGGACGGGGTTTATACTACGTTACAGCGGCGTTGTCTTCGTTCATCTCATGGCCTGTCGAGCTATAAGGGCGTATACCCCCATGTTTTTCCTGTTATCTCAGTTCCCCTTCCCCTTCTCGGGCGGTATCGGGACATACAAGCCGCGAGATCTTATACCAGCGGCGGCGCCAGGCAGGGCCCGCATCTTTTCCCTCCACGTCCGTGTGTCGAGATAAGATGTCGCGCGGCACATATGTACCAATTTTGATCCGGCATTCTATCTCGCTTATTTTTTCTACACGCGCTTTCCTAAACCTGGTCTTTTTATCTGGTTTTTTTGCCCGAGGCTTTTATCCCGCGCTTTTATCAGCGGTTTCTGCTGACTTTTTTTCATCAACGTCATGTGTCAAGTCTCTTTTCATGGGTTTCCCCATGTTTTTCTCCATCAGGGTTCCCTTGGACTCGAGATTCCCTTGGATCCGAGGTTCCCTCGGACTCGAGATCTTTGCAGCCATGACACCCAACAAGCATCACCGCCCACCCCTCACGCCGATAGCTGACACCTTGACCACACCACTATCGAGAGCACGCGAGTCTAGACCTCGCCTGCGGCCCTCCCTGGGTCGCTCTCTCTCACTCTCCATCTCGCCACGGTCCGTTTTCGCACCGGTCTCGGTCTGACGAGCCCGTCCCGTCAGCTCGAGACATGCTCGATTCTTTCTCGCTCCTCATCTCGGCACTTTTTGATCGAGCAGCCAGCCTCGCCAACTCGACACATGGTTCGGTTCTTGCCCACCGTCGCTCGCTCGCCCGATCACGTCGGAAACCATCTTCCTCTGGGGGGGGGGGCCCATATCGCAACATGTCGCCGCCGTCTCTGACTCGTCGCCCCCCCTCCCGCCCAGAGACCGGACTCGCAACGCTTCATCCTCTTATCTATCGCTCCCTCGTGTCCCGGCCTGCCGTCGGCCATGCTCGCCGCCGCTCATGCTCGCCGTCGCCAGGTGCTCCAACCCGGCCGATATCCGGAGTCTGGACGAATAGCGGCATCAAATATCCCCCCCACCGCCCAGGTGACCTGGCTCTCCTCGCGCCCCCGTCATGGTCTCCCCACCTGCATGGTACAAGGGACCAGGGGGCGCCACTCGCTCGCTCAATCACCGTTGCCGCCTGCGCTATGCTAACCCAGAGCCGGCGCCAATCCTGCGTCCAGGAATTCATCTCTCCGCCGTGGCCTGTATGCCTGTCTGGCCTGCCTCGCTCGCTCAATGGGATAATAGGGCGGTAGTGCAGCGAGCGGAGCAGAGAGACATGCGCGCTGCTTACTCATGCTGCCCATGCCCTTGGCCTCCCGGCCCGTTCTCACCAAACCCACCTCACGTTTCCCTGAAGAGTGAATGCAAAATAAGGATGCACAAAACGGCCCGGCCCATGTGCCCCCCCGCCTTCTCTCTCCGGCCTTGGGCCCGAATCGGCCGACCAGATAGAATGGTTGGTCGCTCTCATCTGCGCGCGCGCCGTCATGCCCGGCGGCCAGCCGAGCGGGCCAAGCCAGCCGCCGGCCGGCCGATCGGTCGGGGGCACCGTCCCTCCCTGCCCGGGCCGAGACTCCCCAGATTGCGTGACTTTTTGCTGGCCAAGTCGAGGATCCATCAGGCCGTGACGGAACAACGTTGATGAATTTTACAGCCTACACACAGCTACTATAACTGCCATCATCCACTTGACTGAATCAATCAAACCCGACCCCCTCTCATCTCCATCTCGGACCATCCCATCTCGTGTTGATCCGTGCTCATCCCTTCCTCTCCCACGTCGTCACCACCTTCTCCAGCACGTCGACCAGAATGTCGGCATGATGCTCCTGGAACACCAGCATCGGCCGCAGCCGCACCGCGCTGCTGCCCGACCCGCCCACGTTGACGCCCAGTTCCCGGGCCCGGACCAGGAACTCGTCCCTGCGCGGGTTGTCAAACGCGATGAAGGTCCCCATGCCCTTGCCGCGCAGGTTCTGGAACTCGGCCGGGTATCGGGCCGCGAGCTGCTCAATGCGAGCATACACGTACGCGCCCACCCTGGCCGTGTGCTCGACCAGGCCGAGCCGGTCCACCTCGTCAACGATGGTGGCGAAGAGCAGGGCCCGGGCCGGGTCGCCCATCCACGTGTTGAACTGGCGGTACGGCAGGTTCGGCCGCAGCTCCGCGTTGCCGTAGTAGTACCCGGCCGCCTGCGCCTTCTTGCTGAACGTGACCATGTCGGGGCCGTCATACGTGCCGTCCTTGCCGTCGAGGTCGGCAAAGAGATGCTCGTGGGCCCAGAACCGGCCCGTGGCCCCGACCCCGGTCTGGACCTCGTCCACGATCAGCAGCACGCCGTGGCGGCGGGTGATGGCCCGCAGGGCCCGGAACCACGACGCGCGCGCGTGGTTGTCCCCGCCCTCGGACTGGATCGGCTCCACCACCACGGCGGCGGGCGGGTTGGGATAGGTGCGGATGAGGCGCTCCACCTCCTCGAGCGAGCTGGCCTCGGCGGCGGCATTGTGCTCGGCATGGGCCGGGTCGTCGAGCGGGTACCGCATGCTGGGGAACGTGGCCTGGGGCCAGTCAAAGGCGGGAATGTCGAGCTTGTGCACCGGCTTGGACCGGGTCGTCGAGAGCGCGCCGAGCAGGCGGCCGTGGAAGC
The DNA here is from genome assembly GCA_025802115.2 of Bertia moriformis. Lineage (NCBI taxonomy): Eukaryota > Fungi > Ascomycota > Sordariomycetes > Coronophorales > Bertiaceae > Bertia > Bertia moriformis. The sequence continues at coordinate 3,915 of JAOYNC020118874.1, forward strand.
CGGACCGGAACGACAGGATCGAGAGCTGGGGGGACCCCGGCGACGAGTTGTTCATGGCCGAGTCCATCTCCTCCTGGGTGAAGCCGGCGCGGGGCCCGCCGCGCTCCCGCTGGCGGCGCCACATGAAGGCGGCCTTGTAGGCAGTCTCGTTCGCGTCAGAGCCAGCAACGGCGGTGAAGACCTGGTCCATCCCGCGGGGCGCCACCTTGAGGATGCCGGCCCGGAGGATGTCGGCCCAGTCGTGCTGGGGGAAATTGCCGAGCGCGGGCCGGTTCACCAGGGCGGACTGCATCCGCTCCGAGGCGGCAGTCCGCAGCAGGGCCGGGTTGTTGTATCCCAGCGGGATCGAGGCGATCTGGGCGTACACGTCCAGGAAGACATTGCCGTCTGCATCGGCGAGGTAGTTGCCACGGCTGGCCGTGTAGTCGGCCAGCACGGCAACGGCGCGGGTGTCGAAGACGGTGGCGAGGTCGTCAAGACGGCGACGTGCCTCGGGGCCCGGCAGTGCCGTCTTGACGACGGGACAGGGGGGCTCGTCAGGAAAGAATGGTGCTGCTGCTGATGCTGCTGATGAAGCCATGGTGCGGCCGGGTGAGGGTGGCGAGATTCTGGACACGGCCGCGATGAGGGTTTTGCTGGGGCGGGCACGGAGGAGGGGACAGAGGCGGGGGTGGAGACGGGCGGCGGCGCCAGGACGAGGGAGGAGGAGAAGCATGGCAGCCAGCCAACCGAGTAAGGACGAGCTGACGTCGAGTGCGGGGACGATCGAGTCACCACAGCAGCTCTAAAAAGTGATAATGTAATGGGGAGGGTGTGGTGGAGGCGGGGTCGGCAACCGCGGTTGGAGGATGGCGCTGACTGACGGCTTGCCTGACTGAGGGATGGAGGCGTGGCGATTGGATAGCTAGCGCCCCCTCCCCTTCACGCTCCCCAATCACAGAAAGCCAGGGGCAAGGAAGGGAGAGACCCTTTCGCCAATGACAGGTGGCCGCGGGGTCCTCTGACGAGCTTTCTCGGTGCCCCCACCCCACCCATGATTCATGTGGCAAGTACATGATGTCCGGATTCGCGAAAATGCCGGTGCCGAACCCGGAACGGGCAGGCTATCTATGCGCGGGGTGTCAATTGGCGGATTCGGCATGGTCGCGTATGTGGCGGGAGATGCTGTGCCAGGAGACATGTCTCGGCCCTACGCGCCAGCGGCGGCAGCGGCGGCAGCTTCCGGATCGAATCCGACTGCGGCCGAGGGCGCCGAGTACCGTTTGGCTGCCCAAATCCGTCCGAGTGGGGCGGGACGGGCAGCATGCCGAGGGGGCGAAGCCTTGGCTGGCCATGCTTATATCAGAACCATGACGGGCCGTGTAAATCAATCGAATGCAATCCAACCCATTCAAGGTCGTCAAGGGAGAAGGTAGCCCAGCCAGCCAGCCCGACTTTGCTGATGGGTCGGATGGCATGCGCGCGCCCCGTGCCCAGAGATGGCTGGTGCGAAGCGCCAGCCACGCAGCCGGCGATGCCGAGGGATGGGCACGATGCTGCAGCATCGGATTGTTGGCTAGCTGGTGCGAGCGGCCAGCCACGGGCCCGACGACGTATGGTCTGCATATGGGCCAGCCCAGTGGTGAGCCGTCTTGGCCGAGGGATGGGCACGGTGCTGCATCGACCTGGATTGCTGTCGCCAGCGCTGCCGCCAACCGTCTACTCGACTCTCGCGGGCGCAGGCCACAGAGGACACTTCGGGCTCGGCGCCATCGCATTGAGGCTTCCATGACACAGCCAGCCTCATCTGGCACGTCCCCTCCCGGCACAACTACTCGACCGTCATGCCCTCGGAGCGTCACATGATGCCCTCGGAGTGCTACATCATGCCATTGGGACGTCATAAGATGCCCTCTAGACACCACGCCGTGCCCTTGAAGCGTCATATCGTGCTCGTGGGACGGCACGTCATGCCCCGGGGCGCCATATCGTGGCCTTGGCACGTTATATCATACCCTTGGGGCGTCGTGCCATGTCCGTGGAGAATCATACCACACCTCCAAGGCGATATATCCTGCCCTCAGAGCGTTCTTCAGAGCGTCATGTCATGCCCTCTGGGCGATATACCATGCCCTCGGCGCGTTAAATCACGCCCCAAGGCCGATACAGCATGCCTCGGAGCGTCATATCACGCCCCTCTATACATCATGCCCTCAACCCGTCACGATGCACACCGCACTGAACCCCCTCTGATAAACCATCAGCTGCCTCTGCCCGGCCTCCTCCAGCCCCAGCTCCTGCCCCCCACATCACCCCCTCCCACTCAGTAGAACGACTCCACCATGGTATCCCTCATGCTGGTCTTGATGTTGCTCGGGCCGTTGCCCTGCCCCAGCTTGAATATGCTCTCGATCACGCCGAGCTCGGTCGCGGTCGTGTCGAGCCCCGTCACCGCCATCCAGTCGTTGACCACCATGCCGCCGCCCACCACGCTGCTGCCCCGGTTCACGCTTCCGGCCACGAGCGGGACCTGGAGCAGGCCCGAGAGCTCGTCCTGGTCCTGCACCGTCGTCTTGGGGTGGACGAGCCCGCCCTGGTTGGATAGGGCCATGTACGACCCGACCAGCACGTTGTCGGCCACGGTCTGCTTGAACACCTCGACCCCCAGCACGTCGGCCACGATCTCCTCCGTCTCGCGCTCAAGGTCCGGGTGAACGAGCGCCATGTGGTCGTTGGTCGCGATGACGTTGCCGAGCGCCGAGAGCCGCTCCTCTATCCGCTGCACCTTGATCTCGTCCGGGAGGCTGTTCCGGAGGTGCTGGAGCTCCTGGTCGGTGGTGGTCGACGGCACGAGCAGTCCCTTGCGGTTGCCCGCCGTCAGCCGGCCGACGATCCTGGTGCCGGCAATCGTGGTCCGGCAGATGGGTATCACATCCTGCAGCTCGGCCTCGAAGATGCTGCGGAACCATGGTCAGTCAGCCGGGTTTCCCTTTCTCGCGTTGGCCCGGATCTGGCCGGTCCCCGGCCAGGGCTCCGGGCGCACCTGTAAAAGTTCTCGCTCGCACCGACGGCGACGAGGGCGTACGAGTTCGTGAGAGTAGCGAAAACTCCGACTCTGTGCGGGCAGGAGCGTCAGTTACGGAGCGGGACTGCTGGAGGTGTGGTGGGGGGGCGGGGCGTCCGCCCGCCCGCCCGCCCGCCCGCTGGCTCTCACTCGTTGGAGTTTTCAAACGAAGCCCGGACTGCCATGATTGCGCGGTTGCGATTTCCTAGGGGACTCGAGGTGTTCCGAGAGGGGAGGGAGATAGATATGTATCAGCTGGTCGCTGGTTTGATCTCTCGCTCGGCTGCGGAGGTGGCGCACGAGAATGTTGCAGCTTTCTACCGGACGGAGAAATCTCGAGGTTTATGTACCAGCCTTGGGCCTGGCCGTTTTCCACTGATGGCGAGGATGGTGGGGCAGAGGAACGGGAGGGGAAGTTCGGGCTCCACCTCCGAGTCACCAAGTATTAGTCACACCGGCCAAGCCGAGGGGGCGGAGACGCCTCGGTGCCTAGTCATCCAGAATTAGTCCCACCAGCACGCTATTTTCGCAGCCCCTGCACCCGAGTTGGATGCGTTGTGGATGCCTGGGACCAGCGGGTCGATGGCGGCTGGCAACAGCTGCCATCCGATGCGTTGAGAGCTGGAGGAGCTCATCTCCCCCACGCCTGGCATGAATTCTCTTTTCCCTTTCTGTCCTAATACACAGATCCCCAGCAGCCATAAAGCAACCTCCGACGAGGTAGCCCAGTGGCCCGGGGACCCCCACGAACGCACAGCCTGTCCGTTACAGGGTCCCCAGATTGAAGGAGCCGGATGGCTGCTGTTTGTCTGCCGCGGGATAGGTTAGATAGAGCCCTAATGACAGCCTCTTAGCTGGGGAGGTCAGCCAGAACAACCACATGAGCTAACCCGGCGGGTCTGCATCCCAGACCGGCCCATGTGCCGAGTACGATCACTCGGCCCAGTCCCTGGTGCCCGGTCCCCGGTCCAAGAACCGGCATCTCTCATTCGATCCGGGTTCTCTGTCTAGTCTCCAAGTCCTATCCTATCCTGTCCCCCGCCAGCCAGCGATCAACCCAAGGGGGATTATCCAGAGCTGCTTTTCCCCTCATCCGCTACAATACAGTCATGGCTGGCTTGGCATCAAAGAGGCTGCGGAAGCCCGATCGCGGCCGGGTCGAGAACAGACCCGGCCGCGGCGAGCATGGTCGTGTCCATTGCCGGGCACGAGAGGAGGGCGCGGCCAAGGGCGCCGTCCGGATGTAGCGGATACATCAGCGCCTGCATCGCATCCCCGTCAAACACGATCATGTTCTGGATCGGCTGCTGCGTCTGGGCCAGCACGTTGATGACGTCCTGGGCCAGCTGGCCGCCCAGCACCGCCGTCACGGGCGCGATCTCGCTGCCCACGTTCTGGAGGAACTTGCGGAGCACGACCGAGTTCAGGGTGCCGTCCGGCAGGTGCAGCGCCTGGTGCTTGCCGGTCGCCAGGGTGGTGAACCGCCTCAGGTCCTGCAGGTCGTCGTTCCGGGGCAGCCGGCCGCCGGTCTCCTGAGTGAACTCCCAGAGAGCCCGCAGACACGAGAGCACCGGCGTGATCAGCCTCAGCTTGCGGGCGTTGTTCAGATAAGTCGCCGGCAGGCTGGAAGCGTCGCTGGCCAGGAGCCAGGTCGAGTAGAGCTCGCGCTTCTTGACGGACTCGACCCGCTTGTCGCCGTCGCGGCGCTCGGTCACGTGGAGGACGGTCCGGGTCCGGGTCTCGGGCCCGACCTTGGTGAGCCGTTGCTGCTGCGGGTGGACGTCGCGGGTGATGACAAAGTCGTGCTCGATCAGGTCGCAGAAGATGTAGCCGTACATGCCGTGGGTGCCGGCGGCGTAGAACGGCTTGCCGTGGAGCCGGGTCGCCGTGTTGATGACGTTGAGGGATCCCGGGTCGAGGTCGGTGCCGATGATGACGTCGAACGGCTGGAAGTAGCTCGTGCCCTTGGCCTTGATCCCGTCGAGGTCGACGCTGATCCGGACGCGGGGGTTGAGCGACCGCAGGTGGTGGCTCGCCGCCTCGGCCCGGCGCTTGCCCACGACCGAGTCGGCGCCCGAGAGCAGGAACTGAGCGCCGCGGTCGGGCTCGGTGGCGGTGTCCCCGTCGAGGAGGGTGAGGGATCCGATGCCGGCCAGGACCAGGTTCTTGGCGATCTCGTTCGCCAGCCCCTTCACGGTGATGAGGAGGACATTGGCATTTCGGATCTGCTGCTGGGCCTTGATGCCCCAGAGGCGGATCTGGCGGTCGTACAACTCCATCTCATCTGCACGGCGGGGAGGCGGTGTGTGGTCCCTGATTAGCTTGCTCGGTCCCGTCGGTCCCGAAACCGGAATCCGTCCTCCTCACCTTTGCTGATGCCGTCCAGGGGCACTCGGCTGCTCTCGGCGGTCGCCTGTGCACCGTTGCCAACTTGGGCCGCTGCCGCTGCCGCTGCTGCCGCCGCGGTTTCGGCCGCCTCCGTCGCCAGCCGGTGAGCGGTCGTGGCCGGGTCCAGCTCTATAGGAACCGGCCGATCCGGCGACTCGGCCGCTTCCCCACCACCCTCCATAGCGGAGCCTCTGGGGATTCTCGATCCTGCAAGGTTCTGGTCACCAAAGGCGCAGTAGCTGGGAGGGGTTATATCGGGGAGAGAGGAAGCGATATGACAGTACTCGGATGTGGTATGGTGATATGGGCCTGGCGCTGCTGGCCCACTTCAAGATGGCGCCACGCTCGATCACAGTGAGAATGGGGCGCCGAACAGGGCTTAGGACTGGGCGCGGCAGGTCCGTCGGGCGCTTCGAATGAAGGCGGGCGGCGGTCCGGTCGCGTGTGAATAACCTCTGCTTCGGATACCGATTTGCCGCCCGCTGCAAGCCGCGGGGTTCCTCTTAGCCTCTGATGCAGAGTTGGTGCCTTCCAACCTTCCAAACACACGACTGGGTCGCCTCGGCTCGACCACCCCAAGCTCCGTGGTGAAGGGTGGATCAGCAGGCTTTCTCTGCCGGCACCTAGCTCCAGCCGCGCTCAGTCACCGGCGAAAATAAAATGTCCAGCCCCTCAGCCCCCAACCAATGGCGCCGCCGTCAGCATCACCAATCACGCGCTAGGAAGCAGTCCGAAACCAACCAATGACTGCGACGACCTCTTGTAGGATTCCACCCCCCCGGAATCCTAGCTCTGGCACCTGGCACAATAATAAGAACTTGGCTGGCATCTAGAACCAATCCTTGTAGCCAACCCTGGCCAACCCTAACCCCACGTGGGGCCTGTGTTACTCCTTCTCTTAGTGGTCGGCCTCCCTCCCTCCCAACTGGACCTCCTGTGCTGCAGCTGCGCATTGCGCCCATCCGCTATCCGTCCACCCAGACTCTGCCCTCTTCGCCATCTCCGACCCCGCAATCTCGGCCGGTATCGCCTGTGGTCTATGCCTCTGGCAGGGCAGGGTGATTTTTGTCTCCTCCTCCCCGGCTCTCGGCCCCGAGCTTCGCTTACGCGGTCCCGCAGCAGCGGATCGACCGGATCTACCGCCTAGCAGGGCCGGAAATGCCGAATCGCGTGCCCGTATGGTAGAGAGATGGTATGTTAGACTGATGGGAAGAACGATGAACCGTAATGCGGGTCAGTCTACCGCGGTCCAGACCACCCCTGACCTGACCGGCGACTGTGGCTTTCTTGCGGCGCCGAGAGGGGGGCTGATCGCGAGTGCCCGGTGCAGAAACAGCAGCATCCCTACTGAGGGACTCCGACATGGATCCGAATGAGCCGTACCCCGGGTCCTTTGCGCGAGACCCCGACCGCGCGCCCGCCCATTCGTCCAGCCCTCCGCGCATGTTCTTGCTGGAGGATGGGGCCGCTCTGGCCATGTCGCAGCAGCAGCACCTGGGGGCGCGCCGGGCGCGCCAGCAGCAGCAACATAACTACCAGCAGCAGCAGCTCCAGCCGCGCCAGCCGCCGTCGTCACGGCTGCAAGATTCCTCCCCCGACGAGTCGCGCCAGTCCAAGCGCCAGAGGCTCGAATCGTTGACGCCGTTCCATCACGCCTTCACCCGGTTCGGATACGGCAGAATCGGCCAGGTAGAGCCGGGCCCGCTCAGGATGGAGGTGCAGAGCTGCGACGGCGGTATGTATACCGGCGCTTCCTCGTCATTCGCGGTCGAGAGCATCCTGTCGGACAACTCGGCCGTCTACTGCACCAAGGGCAGCCGATGCAACATAGTGCTTCGCCATCTGGGAGGCTCCATCTTTACCATGACAGAGCTTGTCATCAAGGCCCCAGCCTCGGCCCACTACTCGTCGCCGTTGGTTTTCCTCTTCTTTCTCTTCTTCGTCTGCCTCGTCTCTGTCTGCCTCGTCTCTTCGTCTGCCTCGTCTCTTCTTCTGCCTCGTCTCTTCTGCCTTGTCTCTTCTTGTATCGCTTTATTGTCCTGCTTTATTGGCTCTGCCGATCCGAGCCCCGGGCTGATGATGATATGATGGCCCCCGCGATCCAGGCTGCGAGACGGGTTGGTGTTCGTATCCATGGACCGGGACCACCTGCTGGCCAGGACGGCCAAGTACATGATACAGTATGTCTCCATCATGCAGCTCACCGCCAGCGTGTGGGGCGCTTCGGACGACCAGCACCACGGCATCCGGACGATCGGGCCCGACCTTTTGGCTCAGTGGCTCGATCCACCAGCCGACCATGACTGGCTGATCAATGGTCGGTCCCGGTACCGCGAGCCCAACGTCAAAACGGCCCAGATGCCGACCGAGTTCGTCACGACAACGACGGCGGCGACCCACTCGGTGGGCCAATGTTTCTACGAGCTCGATGATACCGCCGCCGATCCTGACAGTGCTTATACCGAGCGAGCCGATATGGAGAGTGTCGATCCTGATCTCATATCCGACGACGAGCCGGCCCGTAACCGTGCCGGCCCGGGGCCGGCCGAAGGCGGGCACCGGCCGCTCCGGTCCGACTCATACCCGCAGAATGGGCTGGACAGGATGTGCCAGATACACGAGCAACACGAGCCTCTCATGACCCCGCACGCGCGCTTTCACATGACCCGCAGCGAGTCCACGTGCATTATCCGGTTCGATCCTCCGGTATCGGGCCGGTTCCTCCTGCTCAAGCTCTTCAATCCGCAGGAGGAGCAGGCCCCCAACATCGATATCCAGTCTGTGATCGTCAAGGGATTTGCAGGCCAGAGGCAGTTCGATTCTGTCGAATGGCGGTGAGTACTACGGGCTGGGAGGGTAAGGGTGCGGCCGAGAGATGGAAGAACCGGCCTCTATTCGGCAAGTTCAGAGGGAGGGCAGGGGTACGTGCGAGCGATGGAATAACATGTGTCTATCTGGGCCGGCTACTCGAGCTCGGAGGGGGATTAAGGGGTCCGGGCGAGAGAGGGAGGGACACGTGGCTATCTGGCCCCGACACGCGAATTCGTCGGGAGGGGGTGGGGGAGGATGGGTCCAGGGGGTGTCGTGTTGCGGGGTTGGGTTTTTTCTCTGTTCAGGTCCAGCAGCTGGAGGCAGGGAAGGCCTATCGTGGAGACAATAAATGCGGGTGGGGTGTACAGCCAGTGTTCGACTGAGCTGGCGGAGCATGACATGATGAATGGCCAGCTGGATAGGAACGGGCGGAGTCGGGCCGTGTACTTTACTTGTCTCCCGAGAATGGCATCCATCCATTCGCTAGTGGCCAGCCGGGACCCGGTACTCTTTGGGCTGCCGGGTATGTTTGGCGGGTCCCCAACCTGTTATGTGCCGAGGGGCGCCTAGGGCGCTGGGGGACCTCGACACTCTGGCCATCGCGGTCCGGCGCTGCCTGCTCGGCCCTGTCTGTCTACTACTCTCCCGCAGCCGTAGCTCAAGCCGGTCGCTGGACCTCGTATACGATCCCCTGGCCGTCACAGCCCCGGCCGCCGCGGGGCCTCGTTGTCTACACTGGCCACCGCAGCTCAAGTTACTTGCGATCCCTCGTCCGTATTGCTGGCCATCATGTTCAAGCCCATGCCGCGGCCCCTCATAATGGTAGCTGGTGGCTATTATGGATCAAGCCCGTCTCCCGACCTCGTCTCTGTTCCATGTCCGTCGCAGCTCAAGCTCGATGCTGCCCCCCATCCATGCTCCGGTCGTGGTCGTCCAAGCTCGTTGGTACCACCCCCCATACATTAGAATCAAGCCAGTCTCTGGGGCATGATCTCTATTCCCTGCCCATCACAGTCCAACCTCGTTGCCGTCATCCGTCCTTACTCCTGGCCATTAAACTTCATCGTTGCGCCTGGACTGCTCTCTCTGGCCATTGCCGTTGCAACCCACTGCTGGCTTCACAGCTGACTGCCAGTCCTCACCGGACTTTCACTCGTGGTCTTCGTCCTGAGCATGCGGTATATCCTCTTGGTCCTCCTTGAATATGTCCGCACCTGGGCCGTGGCCACTCTCGTCGTCGTCGACGCTGCCATTGTCTTCATCCCCAGAGCCACCATCCCCCTCCTCGCCATCATCATCTCTTTCTTGTACTTGTACTTGTACTCCTTCTTCTTCTTCTACATCTTCATCTTCATCTTGATCTCGCCGCCGCTTCTTCCGGGGGACGAAGCTGACTCCCTCGATCCCGACGCCCTGCTCCTGATCAATGTCCACAAACACGAAGCTCCGCGCCGGTCTGTCCTCGCCCCGCCAGGCCCCCGTTGCCGGCTCGCCCGTTCGCCGGCTCCGCACGATGCCCAGGGTCCGACTGTGGTGGTAGCCCGGGTAGGCGTCGGGCCGGAACCGGAAGCTGCGCTCCAGCCGCAGGCCGCAGTGCCGGCCGAGGTCTCGGACGTTCCACAGCGTGTACGGTTCGCCCTCGAAGACGGTGACGACGACGGCGCCGCCGGACGCGAGCGCCGGCTTGGCCCGCTCAAAGAAGGCGACGAGGAGCTGCTGGTTGGATCGGACCTGCCGGTTCACGTCGGTGGACTTGCCACCGACGTGGGGGAAGTTGAAGACGATTCGGTCAAACCCGGCGCTGTCGTCGGGGCCGGAGCCGGCCGCCGTCTTCCGCTTCCGCTTGCCCGGGACGGCGGCGGGAAAGGAGCCCCGGCGGTGCACGTCGACGCCGTACAGGACGCGGTTATCGGACGAGGCCGTGCTGACCAGCAGGGCATTGGCCGCCGCCGTGTCGGGGTACTTGGCGGCGAGCTCGGCGGCGTCGCGCTCGAGCACGGTCGCGGTCACGTTGGTGCAGCCGTGGTGTCGCACGAGCGAGACGGCGAAGCTGAGGTCGCCCTCGCCGACGAGCAGGATGCGGTGTGGTGGGGAGAAGGGGACGATGATGGCGCCGGGCCCGGGGGCCCGGGAGCAGGAGGCCGAGGGCGAAGGGGCGGATGACAAGGCGGATGAGGATGTTGACGATGGCGCTGTCTGCTGCTGCTGTCGTCTTGGTCGGTCCGGCCGAGGTTTGGAAGAGGACGATGCCGGGTGCGGCGGCGGCGGTCGGGCCCGGCCGGGGCCGCGGCTGCTCACCCGGGCTGGTAGTCTGCGCTTCCTGCCCATGGCTGGGCGGGTAGGGGCCTAGCTCGGGAAACACGGCCGGACGGGCGGAAGGGCGGCCGGGGCGCGGCCTGGTGCATATGTGTCGTTGGCATGACTGGACTTGTGGCATGGGCGGGGGGGGGCAAGAGCACGTGATTCGGCCAAGGGACAGAGTAGTGCAGAAACAGGTTGCCGGCAGGGCTTGTGAACTCGGCCATCATTAGCCGACTGGCAGTTCATCCCCTACTCGACCTCAAAAGGGGACAAGCTGATCGAGAGGAGTTCTATTCCACGGGGACAAAATGCCGCCCAGCTGAGAGCAGGTCTGGGAGCAAAGCTGGGCCGAGTCGACCGCCGCCGTATCCCCTCAGCCCCGCGGTCCGTTGCCCCGTTTCCCCGATTCCCTGTTTCCCTGCGGGGACGGACAATGGTCAACTCCGCCGCCCAGCTGCATCCAGCGCTCATCCTGCTCGTCACGGCTATCGGACGCGCCGATGCATCAATCTGCGAAGCTGCCGAGGAAGCGATCTTGCCGGGGCGGGTGCCGGGTTCCAGCCAGGTGCTGGCCCGATTGCCGCATTCGGTTTTTTCTGGTCAAGCCCCGCTCGCCCCGCACGGCCGCAACAGGCCACGTTGCATTTACTTCCCTTGCCGTGGAGGCGTGGGGGGATACAAAATGAACAAAATGCAAAATCAGACACGTCACTCGATTGCCTTGTTTATCGAGGGCAGACAGCCGAGCGCTAGCATACCAAGCGCAGTTGTGTGCGCGGCCGCGTTATCGCCGCTGCATGGAAATTTCCCAATCCGTCCTGCCCCGAGCGCGACGGAGCAGCCTACGGCTCTCGGGCCCGCGCCATGACAGCGATCGCCCGGCCAGGCCGCCCAATCAGACCGCGCAAAGTCGACCCAGTCGGCATACCCCGGGTGCACGGACGTAGCCACTTGCCGCCAGCCGGAGGCCCAACCTCGCGACGCAGCGCGAGCGGAGAATAAGCTATCGCGGTACCTGCGTCTACGAACAATGGCGGTCGCGGCGAGGAGGGCCAGCCAAAATAAAACCGGGGGTGGATAGAGAGAAGACTAGAGAGAGGGGGTCAGTTTGCTACCCATAAAGTAGTGCCCATAGGCCCAAGTCGCGTGCAGTAGCGGCTTGCGAGAGAGGAGAGCAGCAGGCTGGTAACTATACCGGAAGAGGAGCGAACGACAGCCACCGGCTTCATACTACGAGCCCGCCCTCCTGCTTGTCCGCGCCCATTCTTCCCGTAACTGTTGCCTACCCTCGAGCCCCTTGCATCTATTTTTCTGCTTTAGGACATTGTCTGCCTTGGCACTAGCCGGGGTTTGCCGCCGGCTTTTTATTGATAAGCGTGGTTTCTCGCCCGGGCCTCCATTCGCCTGCCGGCGCGAGACACAATCGGCCTTATTCCTCCCACTCGGCCGAGGAACAATGGGCCGGCAGCAGCATCTGCCTCCTCTGATCTGCCTTGCGGGAATTTTTTTTTAATTTTTCCCCCACCATTGTTTAGCAGTAAATCACGCACCCTCGGGCCTCCCTGCCGCCGTCTTCTCGGCAGGGCCCTTTTTTTTTATTGAAAAAAAAACCGCCAGCCTTTTTTTTTAATACAATTGTTTCCCTCCACTAGGCCTGCCCACCACTTCTTTCCCTCCCATCGCCGCCCCAGAACACAACCCTTCTCGAGCAGCAGCAGCGGCAGCGGCAGCACCAGCACATCTCACCCCAGAACCGCCGCCATCCCCCCCACACATACAAAAATGACCGAGCTGAGCGGTGGAGGGGTTTCCGGCGCCGGGCGGGGTGGCAGCGCAAACCGGCGCGGCCGCGGCCGCGGCAGAGGTGGGAGGGGCGGAATCCGAGGCGGCAAGGCCCCGGAAGTGGCCGCCGGCGCCATCAACGCGGGCGTCGCCAAGCAGCCGTCGCCGCGTCGCGGCCGGACCAGGCAGTACGACGACCCGCGCCTGCAGGCGGCGGCGGACCGCAAATACGACGTGGCCGGCCTATACCGGCAGATCTCGGCCATGGTCAAGGACGGCCTCGACATCATTGCCGATCGCAGCCTGGAGAAGCTGCACACCTCCGCGGACGCCCACCTACGGGTCCCGGAGGGTCGGGCCGTCGTCGACCAGCTGGGCGCCCGCCTCGCCAAGATCCAGGCCGATGCCTCGAATGAGATGCGCATCGCCGCCGCGACGGCGCACCATGTCCTGGAGGCCGAGTCGGCCGCGACGTCGGCCGCATTCAATGTAGGATCCATGTTCCCCCATCCCGGCCCTCGGCCGGCCTCAAGCCTTGGCTAATTTTTTTCGCCCTTCAGAACCAGGTCGACGAAGCCGAGGAGTCCTTCCTGGCCGCAATGGAGCGGCGGATCGAGATCATCGAGTGGCTGCATGTAAACGGCCTCCCCCTTGACGTGAGTGCATTCCTTTTTCACTTGCATTCTTCCGTTTGGTTCCCTCGTTCCCTCTTGTCTGTTTCTTTTTGCTTCTTGGCATTTTTTCCGTGCGCCCCGGAAGCTAACGGCCATTTGCAGCTCGCGGATGATCGCTACGCCTACCAGCAGGTGGAGGCGGCGATAATTGAGAAGAAGTGGGGCGCCCTTTTGGAGCACGACGAGAGCGGCACCCTCGTTCCCAGCCCGGTCGCTCGGAGGAAAGCGGTCGCTGCCGCCGCCGCCGGCAATGGCAATGGCAATGGCGCCAATGCCGACAGCCAGAATGGCGCCGGCAATGTCAGGAGATCCGGTCGCAGAGGCCGCGGCAGGGGCAAGGCGCGCGGCGGGGCCAGTGCCGGGGCCAACGGCGGGGCCGCTGCCGGGGCCGGAGCCGGAACCGAAGCCGCGACCGCGCCAGCCAGCCAGCCAGACGACGAAGACGAAGAATCCCAGCCCCCGTCTCCCCCGCAGTTCCGGTCCATCGGGATCATGGCGGCCGAGCCCGCAATCCTCGGCGAGGCCGAGGAAGAGGCCGAAGAGGACGACGATGCCGACAGCACGGCCGCGGCCGCAAACCCGCCCCCGGTGATGCCGCGCGGAGCATCGGCGCCCGATGCATACGGCTTCTGCACGGTCGGGCGGAGGATCGCGATGCCGGCCTCGTTCCAGTTCGAAGACCACGAGATCGGGTACAGAGACTCGACCAACTGCCACAGGCCCGGCATTACCAGCAAGGCCACCAGCAAGGCCAACATCGGCAAGCCCAACTCGTCGTACTGGTGTGTGGAGTCGCTCACCCTGCAGGCCGGCGACGCCCGTGGCTGGAAGAAGGACGACCTGGACCAGGAGATCGTCAAGAGGCACAACCTGCACCCGACCTACGGCTTCTTCACCCCCAACAGCGTGAACCCGCACATCCCCACCCCGCCCCCCAACATGACGGCCCATCCGCGCGTCTACATCTCGGACCAGGGCCACACCGTGACATCGACTCGCTCCATTCACCCTGTTCGCCCCGCGCTCTCGACGGCTGGCTGCAAGGCCGACCAGCCGGAAGCAGGCGGATCGCAGCCGATCAACAAACTGAGAACCGGACTCGATGCTTTCTTGGCCAGCGACCCCGACTTCAGCTGGGAGAACATCAAGATGGACGAAGAGGTCCAGGGCGTGATCTGCGACCGATCGCTCGGGACTCACGACCAGATCGTCGAGCAGGCTGCTAGGCTGCGGTCGGCCCGCGAAGCGATACTGACTCGTGGCGACGTGCTCAACACAGTTGATGAGGAGAACGAGGCGCAGAAAAACAAGAACGAAGCTCGGTCCAGCAAGCCAGGAATGGATGAGCAGGAGAGAAGCGAAGACCAGAGAACGGGTTCGGGAGACGCAGGGGACAGAGAAGGGCAGGCCACAGCCCCCGTCCCGCAGACGCTCACGACCGACAACGATCGGCGAAATGACCAGGTTCTGGAAGAGGCCGGAGACAGAGAAGGGCAGGCCACCGCCCCCGTCCCGCAGACACTCACGACCGACAACGATCGGCAGAACGACCCCCGGGGAGAGACCGGACACAGAGAGGGGCAGGCCACAGCCCCGGTCCCGCAGACACTCACGACCGACAACGATCGGCAGGACGACCAGATTCTGGGAGAGACCGGAGACAGAGAGGGACAGGCCACAGCCCCCGTCCCGCAGACACTTACGGCCGACAACGATCGGCGGAACAGCCAGGCTCACTCCGCACCCGCGACCGCGATGGCGGTCGACGACGACGGCGATTACGACATGACATCATCTCCCTCTCAGCAGAGCCGCCCCACTCTGCTCAGCCTGCTTGCCGACTGCGCCTCCGACGCGACATCACACGAGCAGAGCAGCGAGCTCGGAGCAGACCTGCTGATGAACCTGTCTCAGGCGAGCGCCATGCCTTCCAGCGACTCAGGTGAGCCGTGCACAGAGCCGGACGCCATACCTTACCCCAACCACCCGACATATCCGAGCACAGGATCGGGCACCGAGGTCGTTCCAGCGAAGAGCGACGACGTCGAGAACCACAACATCACCATCGACAACAACAACAAGACTGTGGCCGAGAACGGCGATACCGGCAACAGAGCCGAGAAGAAGCATGACGGCGACGTCGATAACAAGAACATCACAGATGTCAAGAGCGGCGATAACGGCAAGAGTGGCGAGAAGAAGGACGAGAAGAATAAGATAGATGCCGGCAACGACGATATCGGCGATGCTTCTGCGAAGGAGAAGCACGGCGAGGATGGCGGCGACGACGACGTCGTCGATAACAGCAACAACAACAACAAGCTAGCTGACAGGAGCGGCGAACCCGGCGATAATTCCGAGCAGAAGGACGGGAACGACGGCAGATGCTCAACCAGCCGTACCAGTCACTTGGCTCCAAGGGCAGAGTCGATGCCAGCCCGTATGATTGCGCCCCAGGCCGAGCAGCATCAGCATCAGCATCAGCAGCATCAGCAGCCGGCCTCGACAACGGCGAGAACGGTACATCAGCAGCAGCAGCCGGCCCCGACAAAGACGATGGCGGTGCAGCAGCAGCAGCCGCCGCAGCAGCGGGCGAGCTCGGCGGAGGTCGAGACAATTAGAAAGAAATCTGTCCTCGCCGGATTCGCGCTGCGGCCGGAGAGGCCGGCCCAAGTGCAGGGTAACAGCTTGTACGGAGCCGGCGCCCCCGCCACGAGCCCAGCGGCGGCTCCCCACCCAGCAGCAGCTCCCCACCCAGCGGCGGCTCCCCACCCCACGACGGAGCCCAAGGCCGGACGGACCAAGAAGCCCAAGACCACGGGCCGAGTTTCCGGCGGCCAGACCTGGGGATCAATGCCGCCCCCGCCCCCGCCGTCGATGCAGCAGCCGTGGCAGCAGCACAACCAGCCGGCTCCCCTCGTGCCTCCTCCCTTCCAGACTGCGGCTCCGCCGCACCGGCCAAATACCCAGCTGCTGCCGGGCAACACACCGGGTGGCGGTGGTAGCGGCGGCGAAGGGTTCAGGCTGATTGCCCAAGCCCCCCCCAAGGGCGAGCCGCTCGACCCGGCCCGGGGGATGCGCATCCAAGAGTATCAGCCGGCGGAAAGCATCAAGGAGTACCAGGCCCACCCCCCGGAGCCTCAGCCACGGGGAGAATCGTTCCATGTCCGCTTCGCCCAGGACAACGGGCGCAAGACGAAGCGGACGGAGCCCTGGCTCAACGGGGGGACGGGGCCCCCGGCCCGCCAGGAAGATACCAACTAGAAGCCGGAATCGGCTGGAGGGTGCCAGGGGGGAGACGGGGGGACAAGAAAAAGAGAGGAGAGGACCGAGGACGAGGGCGAGGACGAGAGGCCCACCAAGAGGGGGAGGATGAGCGAGGGGGCCTAGCCAGGAGGGTGGGGATGGCATTGATTTGGGGGAGGGCGGGGAGTGGGGTGGGGACTTTGGCCAGGTGGGGTTCGGTCTGGGTTGGCTGGGTCGGTCAGGCTGGGTTGGAGACCAGGACCACGGCCACGACCACGACCAGGTCATGGCTGGGTCGGGCGGGCTCCGAGGAGTCTCGGGCCGGACCAGTATTTCCCCTACCACTCTGTGGGCACGGCCGGATTTTACAGCGATCCCGCTGATGCAGCGATTGAACGCCTGTATATAAATAGCGAGAAATAAGCGTTGATTTTGCAACCGGCTGGCCGTTGTTGGAGTGATGGCGCGGTAGTGTGTGTCTGGTGTAGTGTGTCTGGTCCCGTGTAAGACTGGAGATACGGACAGCGGTGGGATCGGAACTGGCAAGTCTGGGTGCAGATATATGTTGGAGTGGGCAGGGTGGGAATGCGACAGTCGGATAGGGTGCGGCGTGTGCGGGTTCGTGTCGAAAGGCGACAGTCGGATAGGGGGGCGTGTACGGGTTCGTGTGGGAACTGGACCGGGTCGGATAAGGCGCGGGTGGGGCTACGGGGGGCGGGGTCGACAGAGGTGATCGGCGGCGGCGGACCGCTGGGCTGATAGATGCTGTCGTCATGTGAGCGATAACTCTGCAATGGCATGTGACGGGCTGGGAGCGCGGGGAGCGGGGAGCGAGTGGCCCGGCCAGTGTTCTCCCGGATCGGCTTCTTCGAGTTTTCTAGCTCTCTGCCGGATGGGGCGACAATCCGATGATCCGATGATCCCGTGCCATTCCCGTGCCTTTATCCTGCCCGACGGGCACTGGCGGACGCTGGCGGGTCGCGGCGTTCCCGACGTCCCGTCCCCGCCGGGGCAGACGCTCCCAACTGGGCGATCATTCCGCGCCGTGGCCCTGCAGGCTGTATCGGCACGGCGGCGGCGGCGGCGGCGCTCCCAACTTGCGGACCAATATCATGTGCCTCTGCCCCGCACGCTATATTACATTCGGCGCCGGCGCCGGCGCCTCCAAGCTTGGAGGGGTATTCCGTGCCTCGGCCCTCGATCCTATATCGGGGCCAGGGCTCCCAACCCACGGGATGATGATATGTGCCTTGGTCGTGCAGGCCGGATCGGCGCCGACGTCGGCAGGTTACAAGCCCATCGTCGGGGAAATGTGGCGGGCGGGGTAGCTACTTTTTGATCATCACGAGATGGGGACGCGGGTAGGCTAGCGGATACGGGGTGCGCTGTATCCCAGCGACGACGAACGGGGGAAGGAGGGGTAAGGGGAGGGGGGGGGCAGCAGCGCGGCGACTTGTAGATCTGGTCTCGCTCGTCGGCATGGGATGCTCTGCCGGATTGCGACGGGGGGTGGGGCGTCAACCCCCCCGTCCCACCTTGGAGTGCGTTTTGAATATGGGTGCCTCGGAGCGCGTCGGTGTCGGTCTTGCCGGTCCGACGGGGCCGCTATCTCGGACTTTGCCGGACTCGGGCAGACTTCGGACTCGGTCGGACTGCGATCGGACTGCGGTCTTGAGTATAGTTGGCTTGTATTCCTACTCGGCTGCCGGGCCGATATCTCGGACCGGGTGAGGGGGCTGTTGTGGATACAACCCGGCTTTGCTGCTTGCCCAACAGGCTGTTGCTGCTGCTATCTCGGACCAGGGGTCTAATCCTTTATTTAGTTCTCCCACCCCATTACCAGACCGCTGTCTCTTTGGAGTGTGTTTCGGATTCGAATATGGCCTCCCCCTCTTAACCCGACAGATAGACCGGCCCGACAGGCCGCTGCCGTCTACGGGTTAGATTGCGGTTTAAATTTGGCCTGGGTGGACTGGCCTGCATGACAGGCGGCGCGTGTTGAAATCCTGCGTCGGACTGGGCCGGACTGCGTTTGACTGCGATTGACTGCGTTTTGAGTATGGCACGGATGATGTGCTATAGCCCGGCCTGCCCCCCCCTCTCCCCGCCCAATGTCGCTGCCATCCGCGACCATCTGCGGCCATCCGCGATCATCCGCGGTCGGGCCCCGTCCACCTCGGGCCGAAACCGCCGATCGGCTCCGCGAGCCGCGAGCGTGTTATCTGTCCCGCGTCAGGCGGCCTCTATGGTGGGCCGACCTGGGCCAGGCAGGGCCCTGAACACCTGAACACGGTGCCGGTGCCGGTGTCGATGCTGCTGCTGGCCGGCCAGCAGCACCAGCAGCACCAGCAGCACCAGTAGCACCAGCAGCGCCAGCACCAGCAGCACCAGCCACCGCAGCCAGCCACAACAGCGACCTCAGCCACCGGAGCGGCGGCGGCGAGGTCCGCCTGGCTTGAACATGGCCTGATTCGACCGGCAGTTCCCACGCGGCATCCTTGAAGACGATGCCGATTTCTGATTGGACCAGGACAAGGTGCTGACCGAAGCAAGCCTGGGAGGGCTGGCGGCGCGCCTGTCCCTGGCGACGATGTCAATCTGGCGGAAAGAAATGTGGCCTTTCTCTGCCCAAGATGCCAAGGTGGCGGCCGGCTTGGGCTGCTGCTGCCGCTGCCGCTGTCGGGGCAAGTGACCCCGACCAGTCGGTCGGTAGGTCGGTCGGTCAGTCGGTCGGCCGCCGGACCTCTCTCCCCCACCGGACCTCCAGTGGCTGCGGCCGGCCGGTCATGTGACGTGGCCAATCCTGATTCTCGCGTGAGGACCGGACGGCCTTCTCCGGCTGCCGGCCTGCCTGCCTGCCTGCCCGTGCCATACGAGCGCTGCGGCCAGAGAGTAGCTGGTAGTTTCCGACGGTGGTGAATCGCAGTAGGTGCTCGGGTTGATCGGCCGGGGTCGGCCGCAGTGGAAGCCAGCCGGGCGGAGACGTTAGTCTTGTCAGGAGGTCAAGTCTGTGGGTCGGGCAGGGCTGGCTCGGGCTGGCCCGAGGAGGGACAGCAGCAGCTGCTGCAGACCCCGAGCACCCCCTCCCGCCCCGCCCCGGTCCGGTCAATCATGGCTATAAGCGACATGCCGTTGGCTAGAATTGGTTACAAGTCACACAGCTGACGGACCAACGACGACGGATCGATTGGGCCCTCGACACCCAATGGGCCGCTGAAGGCTCAGTATGACGGAACCTGGGGCCGTTCCATCGTCCCACCCGACTGGCTCGTCCGCCCATCCGCCCGACCGTCCGACCGCCCGACCGCCTAACGACCCGACCACCTGACCGGGGGGGCTGGCTGGCCGTGTTTATCTTGCGCGGTCGTTGGTCGGGATATCGGGCGGCGGGGGGGTGGGGGGGAGAGTGGGGGAGGAGTGGGGGGGAGGGGGCTGGGGGATGGGGATGGGGATGGGGGATAGAGATGCGGATGGGGATGGAGATGAGGATGGGGGTGGGCGTGGGCGATGGGGGAGAGGGGTGGGGGATGGGGCATCTAGATATTGTTCGGGACGGGGCGACACTTGGTTCCATCATCAGGGTGCGGAGGGAGGCAGCCGAGCAGGGAGGCGAGTAGGCAGACCCAAGGGTTGTGATGGCTGTCAATTATGGAGATGGCCACCTCTGGACTATCTCATGAGGGCAGACTACTTCAGTGCGATCGCAGCAATATTCCGGTCGAGACGGCGACGTCGAGTCGCTTGGATGGCCGCGAGCACTGAGACGGCGACGTCAGGATAACAAAATAGCCCAGAGTGGCTGCAGGAAGAATGCACTGCCATCAAGGACATTTGCCATCGAGGGCATCCCCATTGCCACCGAGGACACGCCCATCCTTGACCCATCAATCCCATCAGTCCCATCAATCCCATCAGTCCCATCAATCCCATCAATCCCATCAATCCCCATCAATCCCCATCAAAGCTCAAAGCCCCCATTATTCTATACAATGCTAATTAGTGCCCCTCTGAAGGTGACGGCTGGCATCCTTATCGCATGCAGGCCCCTGCTATGTTGCAGCCTGGCCTGCGGGGAGGGGATGGGGAGGGGAGGGGGCACCCCCCCTCCTGCACGCCCCTGACCCATCATCTGGCCTCTGCCTGGGGCCTGCTGCCCACTGCGTCAGGCATCAGCACCTGCCGCACCGGCGCTATTTATTTATCTGGCTCCCAGCCGCATCCCCCCAAATTCCACTTTTCACGTGGCTCTTTTTTTCCATCCTCGTGACCTTCTCTCCCTCTTCGCTAGCCCGCCGCCCAACCAGTATCCTCACCCCGGCGAATCCCGCAGCAGCGCGCGCAAAGGCAGGTCGAGGCCGCGGGGAGCTGGCAAACACTCTCAATATCTCTAGATTGCCGCCCAGTTTTTTTTCGCCAGCGTTCCCGTCATTTTTGCGCGTTTTTCCTCCCCCCATCGCGTTCTTTCGCACCTCGCACACCTTAGCACTTTGCCCATCATCACCACCCCCTGCCTTCTCGCCCCTTCCCGCTTCTTTTCCGTTCGGTCGGCAGCGATTCTGGTCTGTTCTGCCCCTTTCGCGTTTGCGTCTGTTCGTTTTGTACTGCGCACTCGTACTCGCAGGGACGCGCTCGTACTGACGCGGCCGCGCCTGCAGCAGCAGCGAGACAACGGGGGGTTGACGCATTGACCCGACGGGCGGCACGGCGGCGCCGCGGACGGGGACCCTCTTTCGGCTCGACGCTCGACGCGCGATATCACGAGATTCGGCACGCAAAACCACGTGAAGCCGACTCCATCCAGCGCGTGATCTGGGCGGCACATGATCCAGCCGAGTAAGTCATCATTTTTGGTCGTGTCAATCGCCCCATCTGGAAGGCCATTTTCGCGGTGCAGCGGTGCAGCAGTGCAGCAGCGGTGCAGCACGCGCCTGGCGTCGCCCCAGAGCCAGCGCTTCTTTTTTTGATGCATGTTGCGACGGTCGCAGCAGCGACCGCCGCGACCGCCGCGACCGCACCGGTTGCCCTTATTGCTGCCGCTGCCGCCGCGACTTGTCACCTGGCGTCCGTCTCGGTTCTCCGGCTCGATCGCCGCGCGCCATGCCGCCATGCCGCCACGCTGCAGGGCCAGCAAATCATCGCCTGGCCGGCTCGACTCGGTGGACTCGGCCTGGCCTGGGTCTGGGACGGGCCGGTCGAATCACGATCCGACAGGTCTTGGTGATCCGTCATCGGCGCCAGATGCCAATCCCGATCGGCCCACCCCCTGCACCG
Source organism: Bertia moriformis (assembly GCA_025802115.2). Classification (NCBI taxonomy): domain Eukaryota; kingdom Fungi; phylum Ascomycota; class Sordariomycetes; order Coronophorales; family Bertiaceae; genus Bertia; species Bertia moriformis. Next base: position 25,431 of record JAOYNC020118874.1, read on the forward strand.
CTGCACCGCTGCTTTCTCGTCTCGGCCTGCCGGCCAGCGCTGGCCGGCCAGGCGGTTGAGTTGTGATATGGCCAAACGGGCGTGCGCATTGTCGAGGTGCATCATCAAGATGCCTCTGGCTCTGGAGAGGGTGGCCATCGCGCGCATCATGACTGGTCCCATGCGTGTCTGGCCGCCACCCCCTGCCCCCGTGACCTGGTCATTTGCAGTCCCCCCCCACTTTCTTTTGCTCATGTCTTTTTATATCTGCGTCTCTCTGGCCCCGGCACGCCACCGGCTCGGGCCATGTAGTTCGAGAGATGGCGCGGCCCCGCTGCTAACAACTATCAGCTTCTTCTGATACAGATCGACCGGCCACCATCCGTTCTTAACCTCTGTCCTAGCCGCACCAGCAGCTGCACAGGCGGCGGATTCTACCCACGAACGCCGCCCAGGCCGCTCAAGCCGCACCACTTGCACAACCCGCGCGTTATTCTGACTCGCCGTCTCGCCATCTCACCTCTCTCAGCCTCGGCACGAACGAGACCGGCATGGCCGAATCGCAGGCTGAGCAGCATCTGCGGCAGCAGCAGCCAGACCAGAACTCCCTGATGGACCAGGCCACCCTGATGGACCAGGCTGCCCTGCTACTCCAGCAGCAGCACCAGCACCAGCAGCAACACCAGCACCACCATCAACACCCTGATGCTGCCCTTGCCGCCACTGCGGCCCCTACCACCCCCACCCCCACCCCCACCCTCACCACGGCCGGGGGCAAGAGAAAGCGCGGTGGCAGCCAGACAGCGGCTGACGAGCGTCGCACCAAGTCCCGGTCTGCCGCAGCTGCCCCGGTGGCCGCCGGCACCAGCGCCGGCACTGTGTCTCCGACTATGACCATGACCACCATCCACCCGGCCCACCCGGCGATGCCAACCCAGGATCAGGATGCGGGCCCGGCCCCAGCGCCAGGTCCGGGCCCGGGCCCGACCGGCTACGATGCCGCGATCATGGAGACGGCCCAGGCTGCCATGGCCAACAGCATCGGGGCGGTCCCGGATCTTAGCCCACTGCAGCAGGCTACCGCGGCCGACCAACTGCACCACCAGGTGCAGCAGCTCGGCCACCACCCGCACCATCAGATTGGCCAGCAGCAGCAGCACCAGCAGCCGCCGCCGCCGCAGCACGCGCACCAGCAGCATGTCCATCAGCATGCCCACCTGCACGCGCACCACCACCATCCCGAGGCGGCCGACCCTGCCAATGCCTCGTCCACGGCCGCTGCTGCGCTCGGCTCCATGTACCCAACCCTGCACATCCCGACCTCGACGGAAGAGCAGTTTGCGGCCCAGGCCGCGCAGGCCGCGGCCGAGGCCGGGCACCAGCAGGAGAGCGCGTACCCGCCGCCGCCGGCAGACGGGGCCCATTCGGCCAACCTCATGGACGGCGCCACCGCCGTGGTCGGCTACGCTACCGCCAACAACAGGGGCAGCAACGACAACAACGGCATCCCGAATCCGGCCGGGTCTGGGTCTCCGACCAACCCGTCGGGCAAGCCGTCGGTCGGCTCGGCCGAGTGGCACAAGCAGCGCAAGGACAACCACAAGGAAGGTATGTGCGATGCCCTTGTCTGGCCACCTCAATTTCTCTAGGCTCCTCGGCTTCCTTGGTTTCCTCAGTTTCCCCGATTTCCTCAGTTTCCCCAATTTCCTCAGTTTCCCCAATTTCCCGCCTGTGGGTAGACCCAATCAACAGCCCATCTCAGCTGCTAACCACCCCCGCCCGGCCCACAGTTGAGCGGCGCCGGCGCGAGACCATTAACGAGGGCATCAACGAGCTGTCCAAGATCGTGCCCGGATGCGAGAAGAACAAGGGCTCGATCCTGCAGCGCGCTGTTGCCTTCATCACCCAGCTCAAGGACAATGAGAACCAGAACATCGAGAAGTGGACGCTCGAGAAGCTCCTCACCGAGCAAGCCCTCAACGAGCTGTCCACCGCCAACGACAAGCTGAAGCGCGAGTGCGAGCGGGTGTACAAGGAGCTCGAGACCTGGAAGCAGATTGCCCAGGGCGCCGGGCTGCAGCCGCCCTCCCTCAAGGACGACGCGGCCGGCGGTGCCCCGGCCCCGGCCTCGGCCATCCCGGGAT
>JAOYNC020118970.1:0-28728 GCA_025802115.2 Bertia moriformis
TTGACTAAGGCTAGCTATATGTCTACCGGCAGAAAGCGAGGGCGGTCAAGCACGTGACCCGATGGGTACTAACAATTATATCCCCTCATGACATTCATAACCCCATCGGCAACAAACTTCACATACAAACCACACCAAGCATGACCGGAGAATCGTGGTCCGTGTGTTAGCCTCAGACCCTATTTTCTATCCAATCTACCGAGCAACTTGCATTCGAAGGGGGTAGGTAGAGGGTCGTAGATGATGATCGACAGACACAGCATACTCACTCCCATATAACCAAAAAACGCCGTCCTATCACACCAAAGGATAAAAAGAGAAACGGTCGAGTCATTATTACTGATACGGATACTGTGGTTTCGCAGCATAAGCGAGGTTCTGCTGGGGGTTTTGAAACCATAATAAGCACGGGACTGGCACTCCGAGCTCTGGGTCGTATTGATTCTCGCCTTGATCCCGCAGGCCCTCATGTCGTCATATTCAAAACCTATCAACGTGGAATACTCCAGGCATTCGGTCTCGCTGGAGATATCTAATCTATCATAGGTTCCATGTAAGCGGAGTTTTCCTGCTCCGCTAAACTGACGTTGCGTTTGCTTCGAGTGTATAACATGGTAACGCAAAGCACGGATACCCTCAATCGTAGTATCGACACGTCTACCTCAGTGTAGCCTGCATTGTGTGTACTCTTCAAAATTATAGCGGCGCTGTGGGGCCGGGGCTGACCTTCATTTAGGGCATGGCGTGGCGTTGAGTGTGGTTTTTATGTTGGGTTTGGGATGGATGATTCTGGTAGTCCTGGTGATCCTGTGCTTCGCTTAGAACTAGCATTGGTTTTTGTTTGTGCAATGAGCCTTGGTTGCTATTTCAGTCATTATATCGTGATAGAAAGAAGAGTTGTACAGCAGATGCTATTGGCTCCATGTATTATAGCTGGGGTAGAACTCGTGTACTAGACTCTCGTCTTCCGGCATCAAGAAGGCATCATGCTGACTCCTGCTGCGTGCTGTCTTGTGTTAGCGATTGCCGTTGCATTGCAAGAGTTATCACTCGCCTAGCCCTGATCATTTTGTTAATTGTAGCAGCATGAAATTTGGGATTTATATGATGGTTACCAGCAGCCAAGGGCAACTGGACTGAGTATAACGGTGTGGTTTCAAATCTGGCTTTTTCATCAGGGAGCCCGCATAACAACTCTCGACGTCAAATTCGAGATAGGGTGTAAGTGATACAAGCCATAATCACTACAACCATCCATCTGTCTCGTGGTCTGGTGTCTATCGAGGTTGCGTAAATTCTGTGTGAACCGGATGAAGTTGTGTTGAAGCTTTTGCTTCCAGCGGTGTTCACAAAGCTCGACATGACATTGCTGGGTAAAAACACAAAACGGAAAAAACAGCAGGCCCAGACATCCATTGATACTTAGCACAACGTGAATTGCCAAAGTGCCTTGCTGAGGGCGCATCCTTCCGGTAAAATGTTTAATTATAAATAGTCTATCATCCTCGTAGATAGGGAACCGAGTTATTTGTTCCATCCCTTATCTGGAGTTACCATCTTAGTTGGAACAGCACTCAATAAATATGCTTGTATAGTGATAAATTCCCAAGTTCTATGCACCGGCATTACAGTGGTTTCTCGGGAGAACCAAATGTTTCAGATGACGGCATCTGAGTGTTTGAGGCCCGGCCCCACATGTAAGCAACTTACATTAGGCCCCACCACAGGCCCTATAAGCTAACCTACGTGCTAAGAGGCCGATCGGTTTTAGGGCCTGGGCCAGTTGAGGAGGCCTACAAGGTTTGAGTTCGGGTCGTATACCATTGATATCTTTGTTCTTCCGCGCTTCCTGCTCATATATCTTGGCATGATGACAACCCCACACCGATGGACACACGCGGTCTCGGTATACCTTGCAAGGAGGCAATGTATCTCCAATCTCCGGTGCTGACCTCAACAGCAGTTTCTGTCAGTGCCGTTGACGCAGTGCAACGTCCCATTACTCACCTTATCAACTATAAGATCAACGACACGTCCGCCTGAGAAAGAAGCATTCATTCCATAGCAACCGACAGCAGCATCATGAAGTTGGTGGGAAGCAGCATCGCCGCACTCGGCATGATGACGATGTCAGCAATGGCACAGAATATGTCATACGGAGCCAACAACTTCTACCGCAGTGACAGCGTCACGGTTCAGCCGATCACCTTCGGAAACCAATATCGGATGACTGTCGTGGGCAACCTCTTTATCCGCGACAACCTCACTCACAGTGTCGACGCGCCAGCCATCATCGTCGGCCACCCCATGGGTGCAGTGAAAGAGCAGAGCGCGAACCTCTACGCCACCAAGTTGGCCGAGCAGGGCTTCGTCACGGTCTCGCTCGACCTCTCGCTCTGGGGCGGCAGCGAGGGTGAGCCGCGCAACGCGGTGTCGCCGGATCTCTACGCAGAGGCGTTCAGCGCGGCAGTCGACTATCTCGGCACACAGGACTTTGTTGATCGCGAGCGGATTGGCGCCCTCGGCATCTGTGCCAGCGGCGGCTTCGTGATCAGCGCGGCGAAGATCGACCCGCGCATGAAGGCCATTGCAACATCGAGCATGTACAACATGGGTGCTGTCAGCCGCAACGGGCTGCAAAAGTCGCAAACTATCGATCAGCAGAAGGAGGCCATTGCCGGGGCGGCACAGCAGCGCTGGTCCGAGGTGGATGGCGGCGAGATCCGGTACACCAGCGGCACTCCGAACGAGATCACGGCGGAGACGCCACCGGTTGGACGCGAGTTCTATGACTTCTATCGCACCCCGCGCGGCGAGTTCACGCCCGAGGGCTCATCGCCGGATCTCACGACCCACCCGACGCTCTCGAGTAACGTGAAATTCATGAACTTCTACCCATTCAATGATATCGAGACGATCTCGCCGCGTCCGATGTTGTTTATCTCGGGCGACCAGGCACACTCGCGTGAGTTCAGCGAGGACGCTTATGCGCGTGCGGCTGAACCGAAGGAGTTGTTCTGGGTGGCAGGTGCTGGTCATGTTGACCTCTATGATCGCGTGGATCTCATCCCATTTGACAAGCTCGCCCAGTTCTTCCAGACGAACCTCGGCGACAAGGGAGCCAGCGCGAACTGAGAGATTACATTTAGCCAATTGATTGATGTACAATCAGTTGACAAGGCTGTAGCGTGTTTGGATTGAAATTCTTAGGAACGGGGTATGTTGTGGTGTCAACTTTTGTAATCAGGAAAGCCGTAGGCTTATGAAGGACCGGGTTCAACCAACTTTATTTACATCTGTTGCTCAGATTAGTCAACGTCAATACATCTTCATATCTAGACTGGTGATAATCGCGTATTCAGTTGAAAACTGCATAATTATAGAGATGAAAATATACAGAAACTAGAGAGAAGAAGCTGGTACTGCAGTCTAAATCGTCAGTCACTACATACAATATTCACTCATCCGTAAAGGGTAATCATAGATGGCGGACGTCAATCATTCACTCCACCCCCGCATCCGCATGTTACCATAGCGACGCCATCGGCCACAATACATCACCAATATCTCCTCACAATCCACCACTACGACAACCACAACAACACAGGCGACAACATGATATCTCCTCGAAAGCAACCACCCCATAATGCTGGCGGAAACACAGCGACTGCATCTTCCCGCAAGTCCACCGCAATCCCGCTGAACGGCCTCTTCATTAACGGTACCTGGCGCTGCAACTGTCCCAGCCGTCCGTCGGCGATTAAGCTTCAGACGAAAAATAACGGTGTTAACCATGGGAGGTGGTGTATGCTTTCTTTCCTTTTATCCTGGTGTAGTATCGCAAAGCGAAGAAGTTAATGGGTGAATAGTCTGGACATGTAAACAACCACAACAGAATGCAAGCCAACGGTGCAACTTCTTTCTATGGGCAAACGATGCGGAAGTGAGAGAGAAGAATGTCGTTCTTTCGAATTCGAGATCCGAGACGGAACCTTTCGCCTCTGAGGCAGGGATGGATGCACCGACGACGCCATCGAGGCGGTCGAGAGTGTCTTTCGGGGATAAAGGCGATAATGGGAGTGGGCTGTTGACGCCACAGACGGACCGCAAAGTACGAGATTTTTTCACGCCGGTTTCTGGGACGAGGAGTGCAAGGATGACAATGATGGAGGAGGATATGCCTTTTGAGGACGATGATATCGGTACTGGGAAAGGAATGTCGTTTATGGATCGGTTGAAGCAAGTTCAAAGTGTGAATTCCGAAGAAAGCCCGCGAAAAGCTCTACAAACGGCAACGAATACTTCACCCGGGAAGAGGAAGATATCGGATACTGATGATGACGAACGTCTACAAACCCAACAAGGCCTATTCGGGACACCATCGCAACCGCAATTCTCCCCAAGACAGGCAAAATCTTTCTCACCGACACAGCCCCTCACTCAGCACTCCCCATCAATTTCATGGGCCCCAAACCGCGCTCCGCCCTCGTCCGCTGAACTCTGCACAACGCCCACACCTACAAAATACAAGAACGTCCTCGGCTCATCACCTTCCTCGTCCCAGACAGCACAGCAACCATCCGACCTCGCGAACCAGGCAATATCCCTCCTCGAATCTCAATACGTGATAATCCCCCGCTCAACGCAGGAAGACCTCATTGAATTACTAAATAAATTCGACTTACGGATGAAGGGAATTAGCCGTGGGCGGGATATCTCAAGGGAGGTGCTGAAGAAGAAAGATGAAGAGATCATGAGGCTGAATGAGAAGGTGAAGAATTTAGAGAGGCAGAGGGAGATGGATGGGGCTGTTCTTGGGGTACGCGGAGGGAACGGTTAATTGGATGCGTGGTAGTGGTGGTAGTAATGATTTATGTGATATGATCGATACCCGGTTTGTTAACATCGTTTCTTTCTTTCTTTCTTTCTTTCTTTCTTTCTTTCTTTCTTTCTTTCTTTTTTTTTTTGTGTGTGTGGTTTAGCAGTAGGTAGGATACAGTTATGTCCATAGTGGGCCGTCATGACCTAAGGTATCTATGTACAGCCTAACGCAAGAATCTCACAGCGTCGCTACAGGCAAAAAAAAAAAAAATATCAATTCTCCTGTTCCTAATTTGCTTCTATTTTTGACGGTTCCTGCGTCACTCGGCCAATTGGTAATCGTCCACCCAGAACAGCGAACACATGTTCAACAACCTCCACTTAGAATACAATGCCCATGCTTCTTATTGAGGCCCAGCACAACAGCGGAGGAAACATTTAGGTTCGATGGCTCAAACACAGCCAGTTGATCGTCACCGAGCCACCTCTTGTCTTCGTATCGGCCTTGGCCACGCTTGGCAGGCATTATGGTGGTTATATTAGAGCCTTGAATTCGCAATAGATTGAGTAGATGTAAGTGCTCGGAAAACGAATAAAACAGACAAACAGGTTCAAAATACACGATGAAGATCTCTCGACACATTTCCCAAGACAGCCATCCGGCAATCCTCATCCTGCGTGTTGCCTCCATCTTCGCTTCGATCGTGTGTGTTGTTGCATTTGCATGGATGTTCAAGGCACACAACCAAGTATACACAGATGTCACGGGTGCATTTTTTACCCTCTTTCCGTTGATTTTCGTGAGTTCCCCTAGTCCACTATGCAATCCCATCTGGGCTCCCTACTAACCAAAAGCAAACAGACAGCATATGCCCTCTTCTGGTCCCTCCTAATCCTCGCCATTCGCGTCTTCTCCAACGCCTTCATCCACCCCGCAATCTACATAACATTCGACCTAATCGCCTTCGGCACAGTCCTGGGATGGTGCGTTACGAAACTGGAGTTTGTGGCGAGTTATGGATCGCAGTATTCGTGTAACCATGGACCACCGGGGTCGTGTGATACTGTTGCGAGGGTTCTGAAGGGGGTGGAGTATTTTGGGTGTGTGGTTGGGATTATGGATTCGTGAGTTTGTTCTACCCTGGGGGATGGGAAGGGTGGTGTGTGCTGACTGCGTTAGGGCTTTGTACCTTGGGTTGTTTGTTTGGGCTTGTTGGGTTTGTTCGAAGGGGGCTCGGGGTGCGCAAAAGGGTTGAGACTGGGCATCGTAGGGCTGGGGCGGGGACATATCGTGTTACGGGCTACGATGATAATGATAATGATGTTTAATGGTTAATATGGGGTCTGGGAATGCGAATTCGTGAATTCCCGAGCGAGGTGGACATGTTTAATGGGACGTTGTATCATATAATAATAGCTGTTACAACATATTAGTCCACCCTCATCCTACTTCCCAAAAAGCTAAACCCTTATAAACTCCCACGCCGTCCCACCATTCCTCCCCACATCAACCACCAAGTCATTCTTCTCTCCTACTTTCATCGGCAAGAAACCCCCCCAATGCTTCACCAGAAGCAAATACCCACCATTTGGATGCTGCCGGACACAGAAATACTCCCAAGCATCATGCCACCTTGCTGTAGCAATAAACTGGTTGCGGTTGTTGTGCCCAATATACCCCCCCGAGATGGAATTATAAAAGCCCAACCACATCTCGTCATTTTCCACACAGTACCAGTGGATTCCTTCACTGAAGCCCTTTGCCTTTTGAGAAGATAATCCCAGATTACCGTTGTTGAGCGCGATGACGAGGTTCGTTTTGGGGTCGCGGATTATGAAGGATTGGCCTGGCCAGGGAGGTGTCGTTGCTTTGAGTGTTGGTTTGTCTTGAGCTCGAACCGTCAATGAATTTGGAATAACCGGTTTTCCTAGTGTCTTCGGATATGCTAGCGTGTTGCTTTCTTCTCGGTCTATGGCGGGAAACCACATCGTATAGGAGCGCAGAGTGTTCCATATTGTTGTTCTCGGTAAAAGGATGCAAAGAAGCAAACATATTGTTACTAGTCTCATTTTGCCTTTATTCCCTGGTATCGTAGTGAAAGGAGTTACGCCTTTGGTGCGAATTGTGGATTTAGAGTTGGTAGCAGGATAAAAGTTGAGACATGAACTAAAAGAAAGAGGAATGGCTGAGAGGGTGGTGATCTAGTACTCGCGATGTGTATATTTGTACCCCGCCGCTTTTAGGTGTAATGTCCTGTGGGTCCGCCCTCGCCTAGGCCCAAGAGGCTATCTAGACCTACTAGCCAACCATCTCTGAACCCAACATGCATTCTTTCATTACGAGGGTCTCACTGGTTAGAGAGCGTTGAAGGATGCTCAGGACACGCACCATGGAATCAGCCTATTATTACACACAATAGTGGGTGGAGATCGAGAATAAGGCAGTATTGTTGACTTACTGTAACGGTGCAACGGCTTGAGCCCTTGTTTGCCCATATTGCTTGTATGGCATCTTTTAGCATGTTGGCACTGCTTGCCTGGCGTTGAGCCGTTGCACCGTTACATAGAGGCGGAGAGAGTGACGGCAATGGTGGCTGTGATGTCTATAGGGCCGCATCTCAATTTGAGCAAGACCGTTATCATAGATATGAAGATGGACAAAATGGTGTGGTAATAAGATCTTTTCCTGATGAATACCGACAATCGTTATGGGGCGGAGCATGACAGGGCAGATAGCAACCCTCAGACCGATTCAGTCTCGTACAATAAAATTAGCTAAAAAAATTTGCTTAATGGATCCTTCAGAAGTTGCATTCTGTCTCGAACTCTTGGGGCTAATCAGAATCAGAATAAATTGGATAATCCTCGATTGCAATCAATGGAGAAGAGGTGAAGCACGGCTCATTGTGAACTGTGAGGAGTCTGTGCGATACTCTACTATACAGGGAAGCCTAAGAGCTTGTAAAAGTCTTAGAGCACTGGCCGAGCTCAGAGGTTCTACCGTTGGGCCACAATGACCACTATGATAAGCGGATACTCCTCATGCGAGGGAGCAGACATAAATAGAAGCGTATTGGTTAGGGACCGAATCTAACAATAAGATGCTCTTGCAGACAGATTCGCCAGTGGCATGAAGAGTGTGTTAATACTTTGGATCCCAGGGTTGCTGGAGAGGAGATCCATGACCAAAAAAGGATGGAGAGATCATTCCCAAGAGCTGAAATGGAAGGGAAGGTTCCAAGGCTTCCGCAGATAACACCTACATATGTAGGACATATGATGTTTGTCAGCGTTTAAAGGCCTTTGTACCAGAACATTTCAAAGCGTATCTCACCAAGTCATCTCTGCTTAACGCTAAAGTCCAGGATCAACCCTGGTAAACTCCCACACCGTCCCTCCTTTCTGCTTAGTAGAAACCACCAGCTCCGTATTGTTCTTTCCCCCAGTCCTCATCGGAAAGAAACCGTTGGGATTATCATTCTTCTCCTTCATTGGGAATAAATGGCTCCCACTCGGGTTCTGCCGTGTACAGAAACTCTCCCAGTCAACATGGCGCTTTGCACTGTGACATTACTGCTGCTTTGATTTGAACGGTGAATATTCTTATCAATCGCTCAATATACATTCTTTCATCGCTTCATATATCATCATTATTTATATATATCAAGTCATTTGAACAATAGCTACGCAACATCGCAAGGCTCCTTAACCCTGATGAACTCCCACGCCGTTCCCGTTTTCCGTTCATTATCAACCACCAACTCCCTATTATCTTCTCCCCCAATTTTCATCGGCAGAAATCCACTCCAATGCTTCACAAGCAGCACATGTCCACCACATGGGTGCTGTCTTGCACAAAACCACTCCCAACCATCATGACTCTTTGCCTCAGCAACAAACCCCCCTTTATTGTTATGTCCAATATAAGCCCCCGAGACAGCATTTTTGAAGCCAAGCCAGAGACGGCCATTCTCAACACAGCGCCAGTGACCTCCGCTACCGCCATGGTAGACGTCAGGGAATAGGCCTAGGATGCCTTCTTTGAGGGCGATGGCGAGGCCTGATTTCGGGTCGCGGATTATGTATAGACCGCCATTCCAGGGAGAGGCGTTGGTGGACCACATGTCAGAGACGGGACTTGGACAGCTTACTGAGCTTGAATCGGAAGTTGAGCTTTCTGCAACACTGGTGTGGGTTGGGGTGTCGCATTCGTACGTTTCGATGTCTGTGGATAAGGTCATTATATCGAGTTGCCTTGCTTCTTGCTTATTTGAGCTGTGCGTGCAAGTGGACTCGTAGCGAATGAACTTACACTGCACCTGGTTATCTTGTGGGTATCACCCCTACTGGTTAAGTATAAGATGGAGGTGCTGGGACGTGTAAAAGGGATTCTGAAGTCATGGGCGGGGTATCTGTCCCATCATGTATGTACAGGTGTACTTGCAGCATCACATGATCTTATTTCGATACATATTCTAGCATATCAATAGCCTACATTGTCTGAGCATGAGTGTTCTATGGCACAAAATAATCATAAATTATGTTTATGAAACCCTTAAAAGCTCAATCGAATATTGTGTCATTGAACCGCTTGTATTACTACAGCATGACAATGATATCACCAGCAGTTTAACAAAATAATGTATGAATATCTGCCAGGCTGTACCTTCTCAAGCAGTGGTCAATACAAGTCTAGAAAATGCCCAAGATGTCGTCGCCTACAAGAGGCAAAGAAGGATTCGATGCGCCTACCACTATCTCAGAGTAAATACTCGAACTTTTATATTAGTTATCTATTCAAGATTTAACGTAACAGTCGGTGTTGAAATGTGATAGGAAGATCGGAATGGTGTGGGAGTTCATTATGGTTGATTCTGCGCCTTGAGTCTACTGTCACGTTTACCATTTGGAAGATACTCTGAGTACCTGCTGTGGCTGCTTTCATTTTTTTATAAGAGAGATAACCAATACGAATACGATCAACGTGTGATGTATAACGCTGAATCTGATAAATGCGGAGAATAGAGGGTCATTTCTTCAATGATTGGCTGTATACAGACGACCTTCAGTTTTCCAAGGCATCTTTCCTATCAGCTTCTTGAGAATCGCCAACAAAATACATCGGCTATGGAGGTTGGCGGATATTCGGTTTTGTCTGAAGCCATCTGCTCGCCTAGGTCTGTTGGTTCGTTAACCCTCTTGCCTTTCTTGTGAGAAGGCCCCGGCTCTTCATCTATGTCATCTTCGCGGCATGTACTGGTTCCAGACGAACTCTAATTCTCATGTTCGCATCGTTTGCTCGTGATCACCAGAAGAATCTTTGGGGACAGCCTTTTATCCCTCTTGGAGCGTGTTTTCTCGAGGTTCGCTGTCATTATATCATCTAGGAGTTGGGTTCTCTACATGATACATCTATATATAGTCTAGAATAAGGTGATTTAATTCGATAATGGTGGGTAGATCCTCGATGGAATCCTCTACCTTATGTCTAGCACATGTTATGACTTTAATCCTTTGAGCAGGTTGCTTTCAAGAGCAATTATAGACCGGTCTCTATACTTTCCTGCTGACCGTTGCATACTCATATCATCTTAACAAAACTGATAGCTGGTTGCTAGGTTGTATTGTCAGCCACATGGTAGGAGATTCTGCCGCTGGATCTGGTCCAAATATTCCATTCCTATAACTCCGAACTTGGCTTAGGAATAGAGCAAAAAAGGAACTGGTTACATGGTTAGCCATTGTTGAAGAGTGGCTCCCTATATCTATCTCAAATATCGTCTAGGAATGCCTGATTTCTTTCCTTGTTTCTCTTTCTATTCTTGGGCTACTTTACACTCATTGCTAACTGGGTGTAAGGGTCTTCACCGAGAAGCCAAACTTGGCTTTCCTCTTCGTGTGCGACGTTCGGGGCCGGGTGGATAATGGTAGACAGTAAGAAGGTATTTTCACGTCATTGATAGCAAGGACATTCAAGTCCATGTTGAATAAGATATTCGGTTCCATTGTGACTTTGCTGTTGCAATAAACCGTCTCCAGAGAGCGGATTGAGCTGATAGTTGACTATATGTTGTAGGAGTTACAGGGTGGAACTTCTCACATTGAGCTTGACAGCTCTAGATCTCATTAGAGGCCCATGCTCAGCATAGAGAGACAGCGAAGGACCAGCCCACGTTCACACTCACTTCATCATATGTAGTTTACGTGTACATAATGTTGCAGCGTCCTTTCCAGCTCAGTTGTAGATCCTAAGTCGACCTAGAGACATTCAGAACATGCACCATATATGAACCCGAGCGTTTATTCGGTCTAGATTATAACAAATATAATCACAAATTAGTTATACAAATACACTATCCAAACGGCGGCCTTGACCTAACAACCTCAAACCTCTTCTCATTCTTCCACTTCCGGTGCATCCACCGAGATAAAGAAGCACCAGACTCTGTTGATCGGGCCGTATTATGCTGTTTTGGGTCAGAAGATCCCATGAAAATGGTCCTCGCAGCGGTGTGACAATAGTACTGATCTGACTCCCGGACGGAATAATCAACTTCGGATGGCTTATCCGTTTCTAAGTCCATTTCCGTGTCTGGCGGCTCCGTATTGGGGCTTTGAGACTCTTGATTAACATCTAACGACGGCGTGGATGACGACGACGATGATGGTATAGAGTGCATGGTTGTCCTACTTCTGTCGTCTGTTGGGGAACTTGAAATATGGTTATGACGAGGGGGTCGAAAGGAGTAATGTCTTTCATCATCTCCAATGACAGCTGAACCTTCTGAAGAAGATGCTCTGAAAGTTATATGTGGTATGTAGGCTGTGTTAGCTTGGTCTAATCTCAATCGGTTAGCATTTTCAGGCATATGCGACGTAGCATTGTGCGACATACCACCAGGAGAAAGTGCTGGTAGTTCACCGAAGGTTGTTCTTCGCTTCGAGCGTCGTGATAATTGGTCTAATCCGAACACCTGAGCATCTTTAGCATTGTTACAGCGAAATATATGATAGGCATACCGGAGTACTAATTGGACGTGCTGTCGGATCAGCTATTCCCAGAACAAGCCTTGCCAGATCCACGATGGCAGTAGTAAAGATTCCAAACAGTAATGCTGCAGCATGCAAAAATAATATTGAATATCCCAGATAGCCCTTTGCCCCCTCGCTCAGTCCTGCAGCGGGAAGAAATGCGCAGCTCATGAGAATCGATACCAGCCGGGCAGCAGGAAATGCTACCGGTTTCCAGAGCGAAATATCCCGTCGATGATGCAAAGCCAGAACAGTGATCAGGAATATCTCGCAAGCAGCAAGAACAATAATTTGGCCCACGCCGGAGATCTGAAGGCCACCGATTGCTATTCCCTGGATTAAGGGAAGGCCGTGTAGCGCATCTGAGAGCCATGACCGGGTTGTTCGTTTGGAAAGACTGCTATCCGTGAAAAAAATGTCCTGTCGATTCTGCATACCGAGGTAGCGGACCACGAGCCCCAATGTGACAGCCAGGAGAGCTACCAACATGACTGCGAGCAATGTGCGATACACTGGGAATAAGGTCGCCATAAGTGGTTGATAAAGCGAAAAAGTGACGATGGGAAGCAGATAATACTGCAGTACGGTGCGAAGAACACTCCATCCAGTATGCTGGACACGAGTGAGGAATTCTGCTCGAAGGTCAAGGCCTCCTGGCGCCTTCCAAAATGAAATTATATTTCTCATCCACTTGACGAGCGTAGCAAGTTGGATGACAATCGCAATTCCTACAAGCATCACGGCCAAGTTGATAGTAGAATTTATCCAAAGATCGCCCACGGTAGTGGCACCCAAGGTTTGGGCCATCTCTTCCAGTCCATAAGTCCCATTCATCGTATAAATACCATCACCTAATCCCGGATAGGTAAAATCATGCCCAATAGGCCCATTGGCATAGTAAAGTGACGACCACGCAAGCTGACTGACGATGGGTTTGAAAAAGCCAGGGTATGATAGGGTCAGGCAACCTGTCATGAAGACAAATTGAATGTACTGTAGACAGCTCCCCATTCCTGGAAAGAAGGATTCAGCAGGGTCGTTGGCGCTGTTGGCAAGTTCGTAGCGGAACATGCTTGATCCCCGATTCCGATAGATCTTGATCCCAGCGGCAATGGTCCCTGAGATGAGCATGATGGCTAATGGTACTGATGTTAAAAGATTTGACGCAAGAAGACCGATGTCGGGAGTAATCTTGGCTGCAACGCAAGCCACATCACTGCCATTGTTGAGTTGGAGACGAATAGTTGTCACGAGAGTGTGGAGTCGATATGCTCCGTCCAATGCATAGAGAGATTCATATTCTGTGTACGTTCGAGGATCAGATCTATGTGATGTTAGTCTATATATATATATATATTTCATATGTAATAATGGACATACCTCAAATGTCCAATGGGAGAAAGTGTGGGACAGCTTCCATTTGACTCAATCTGATGTCCGACAGAACGACCAAGCGCTTTCACATCCACCAAAACCTTTGCGTCGGCTCCGTTGAGTTGCTCACAACCATTGGGGCCTGGATAATCCCCTGAGAGCTTCAGGAATAACACATCCGACTCATCCAATCCGCCACTCAGGCTTAGAGGCTCAAAGACCGGGTTTATCGGAGACGGCGGAATATCGGCAGGGTCGCATTCCAGTCTGCGGATAAAAGCTGCCTGCACTCCATGCAGTGCCAACAACACTAGAGAAAGCAGCCGCATGGTCTAAAGAGTCCAAGACGCAATTCATGGAGAAGTACAAAACGCGGAGCGTTGAAAAGGCTGAGCTGAGACCATTCTATTCTTGGAATTTTTATGGGGAACCAGCCAAATGGGGGATGTCTAACTGCATTAGGAAATTGTTCCTCGGTTTAACTACCCGAGTGGGCACAGTTCCTTGGCCCTATCAGATTCGGTTAGTTTGGACACAGCACTCTGTGCTCCAGAGTATTATGGAAACAGCTCGAGATACGCTCATGAATGCGCGTTCCCGGGGCACCGAAAATCACCGCGAGGATACCGCCAGTGTGGAGCGGCCGGTGGTGCAGTCGATTGACCACGGTCGTGGAGAATGATGTAGCCGGCAACATGTAGATGCACCCTGACGGTCAACCTGTTTGAAGTTTCCAAGTGACGTCAATTCTCCCGGGCGAAGATCAGATTTAGATCGGGTCAAATCTCCTTGCGTTCAGGCGTGCGAATCGTATAATAGGGAAATACCTGGTGGAAGAAAGTCCTGCACATAGCACTAGGATCGGTATTGATCAACAAACACCCAGAGCTATCCAAAATGCACAAGCTCAAGAGGTGAGTGTTTCTGGCTCGTAGCTAACCTGCCGATGATGACGCCACATCTAACACGTGGCGCCATATATTGAGTTCGGGTCAGTGATAAATGTGTTTTCTATTAGCATTATAAAACCCCGTATAATCTCCATTGTCAATTGTGAAGGCGCACACATCCAATCACTGCACCATGGCGACCGATGCGGAAACGCTTTTCGATTATCTCGGCAAGCGCTATGAAGATGCGTATGCCGATAGTCCCAATCTCGTCAAATTTCTCGAGTCAGCAATCAAGGAGCTTCCACCCCAGTCCCGAGTACTTGATGTTGGATGCGGAACGGGAAAGCCAGTTGCGGACATGCTGGCATCGGCCGGCCATGAAGTCCAAGGAATCGACGTCTCTCGGGAGATGGTGAAAATCGCCAGCTCACAGATTTCCGGGAAATTTCAGAAGGCGGACATGAGGACATTCATACCAAACGCTCCACTCGACGCCGTCTTTGTTATTTTTTCTCTTTTTCAGCTCACGCCAGGAGAGACATATTCCATGTGTTATAGATTCTCGGAGTGGCTCAAACCGGGCGGCATCGTGGTTGTAGGAATGATGCCTAGTTCGAGCGTGCCTCCCGGGAAAGGCGTACACGACCCGACATGGGATTGCCTGCGGCAACTGGGGAAGCCTTGGATGGATAAACACACCAATGAGACGTTTTTCTCAGAGCATGGATGGCAAAGGCTTCTTCGACGGGCTGGTTTCAACGTCGAATCAAAATCGCACTATGAATTCACGCCCAAGGACTCTTCCCACAAGATACATGAGACTCACCATCTTTTATTGGCACGAAAAGTCGAAAGTCAGCCACTGTTTGGGCCGTACGGCGTTCCGTTCGATAATCACAGCGCATTACCTGCTCCTGCACGTTACAGGTTTACCGATCGTCTCGTGAGCGAGGACCTGGAGAAACGGTTTCAGGATTTCGGGGATGGCGGCGAGAAGATCCTCTCCCTGGGATGTATAACGGCAGATGAAAAGCCCGGAGTTAAATACTCGGACGGACCTGTTGATCGCATACCGTTTCCAGCTGGCATGTTCCATGTTGTCCTGGCGTCATGGAAACTCGACTATGCGGACGACCTCGGGAAGGCACTTCAAGAGCTCGTTCGTGTAACAAAGCGAACATCCGGTTCGAGAATCATCATCATCCAAGGAGCACCCGATAATGAAGTGCTACAGTTCTTAAAATCTGAAAATTCCGATCCACCCCATCAAGGTCTGCAGCTTAGGTCTGCATGGGATTATCTAGCAGGGCATGGTTTCAGTGAAATATCGCTACATCGAATCAATGCGTATTATGTTTTTCCGGAAGAGGATCGCTCTGAACGATGTAAGGCAGCGACAGAATTCTTGGCTGGAAATCCTTACTGTCAATTAGACAAGGAGGATCTGGTTGAAAGACTTCAGTTGCATTTCCAGGGCGATGAGCATAGAATTGGTCACGGAATGGTTATGCTGGTTGCAAATGCAGTCTGAAGTAAAGCGTGTTCAGCTGCCCTCTTTTTACAAAGATAGACACTTCATACGGTTAATCGATGTATAATACGGTATTGATTGGACATGATTTCTATATAATATCATATTTTGCTTCGTCATTTTTGGCTTGCCTCGGTATGAGGCAGCGCTGCATGTCTTTCCTTGATTAGCGCCAGATTGCGTCTTATAGGATCTTCCTGGTCAACTGTTTTTGAACTGTTGATAAAACTTGGTGATCGCTAGTTTCAAGTATCTAGTACGCATGTTGAACGAACTGTCCACCGTCTGGAATATAAATTCCCACAGTTGCTGCTACTTTGCTCGGTAAGGAATCTATATCCCTGGATTCAAAAGACGGCTTACAGCAATTTCAATAATCGAGTCATGCCATTTACTGCGAGGGAGTGCCAGCATCCTGGTGGGGGAGGCCCGGTTGCTTCCTGGGCCTGCCTTTGAGTCGCAGCAATGGATGAACTTGAGCTTCTGGTCAACGAGAATGGAAATTTCCAATACCTTCACTGCCCGCTATTCAAGGGTCACGAATTACCGCGGTTATGGATGCAGAATAAACTCAAGAATCATGAGCCGGATGTTCGAAATTAGACTATAAATTCAAATCAGGCTGAAGAGCGTCTAACTCAAATTCGAACCAACTATCATCAGTAAGATATTAGGCCATGAAACGATGGCTTTGGAGGGCTTTGCATCTAGAATAGCCCCATTTTTGAAGAGCAAGTCTTAAAGTCATGGGTGTAACTTCAAGACCTAACTCTTTAATTACCTGATGGTAAGGCTTGTGGTGGTTATCCTCAGAGGCAGATATCCAAGCAATTATCTCATTTATTTCTTTCTCAGAGAGCTTGGGCGGTTGACCCATAGGCTTCCTTGGGGTAGCCCATTGATTCTGGCAAGTATATTGGGCCTGGTAATAGGAGAGGCATACTTGATTGGATGTGATTGATTGGATATATCCTTGTAGGAAATACCGGCGCTTCAGAGGGTAAGGGCTTGTAATCACTCATCGCAGCTAAATTCATATTGGGAGGCAGGTGGCGAAATCTCAGGCATGTTGGTTGATTGATTGATAGAAAGATAGGTAAGTAGGTATACGGATAGATGGGAGACCGTACACTGTATACGACAAACTTTTCATAAAATTCGATGACATCTAACTAGGTGAGGCAGTAGTTAGATGGCTCTTTTAGTGGGATGGGTCCGTACTAACAAGCCCAGCTATATCGACCAGTAAACAATGACTAATTACATTCCGAAATTACGGCCGTAAACCTCAGCCTATTTCCCTTTCCGCAATACATCACCCTCCTGAAGTCTTCCGAAAGCCTTCGAAATCTCCACGATGCTTTGCTTTACATAGTCTATTTCATATGTCAGTATAGCTTAAGACATCAGTCGTAATGAAGAACAGTACTCACAGTATCCAGCAACCATCCAGATAAAGTTAAAGAAGAAGTAATAACACCAGAAGTAGTACCCCTCCGGTCGACAATACGACACATCAAGAAGACTGGTCGCGTAATATAAAACGTCTCCGTAGATCTGTCCAACGGAGATAATGAGCTGTAGGGCGTAGCGGGCAGGATGCTGGACAGCTATGCAATAGGCGATGTAAAAAGCGAGGGAGCCCCAGGCAAACTGCTACATGTTTAGTAGTTTTTCAATGAAGAGGGTAAGACAGGAAGGTCATACAGCGGTGATGGCCTCCATACAAACCACAAAGGCATCGGACGTTAAATAACGTGAATCAGATAGTGAATACTCTTTCCATAGCTGGCCAAATAGCGTCTGGGAGCTAGCGAGGGTTTCATTATTGATGACAAAATATCCTTCGAAGAAGAAGTGGATAAATCCGGCTGGATTTTACATGTCAGAAACATTCTCAGAGGATGAGGTGAAGGTACGTACTCAAGCACATCCACGTGAAAGCAATCTGGTCGGACCGACTGGCTGTTGGTCGAATACGGCGTATAGCAATAAAAGCGATACTCATTACAGCCGCCCATAGGAAGCCAAATTGGGCAACCAAGGAGAACACCGTGGTCTCGTTCCGCACATAGTGAGGCAGGTGAACCGTCTGCGGATAATAAGGATGCGAGACTGCGGCAGATTCGTTGCTCAACTGTACAGTTACTGCCATTGTGCTGATGGTCTTTTGGGCGATTATCCTAAATAAAATCAGCAATCTCTGTTGTCTTAAATATATTATGGGAAAGCCGACATAGGGCAAGATCGGAGTCCGCGGAACCCGCGCCCTTTCGGAAGCTGGTCATCCCGCATCGTACCAGCGCATCACCGAAAAGGGGTTTCTCAGCTTTTAGATACAAAGCACCCGGAATAACCAGTCACATTTCCCGAAAAGCAGATTACCTTGTATTGAAAAGTAGGTTACAACAAATGGTTAAAGTCTTGAATGTGGTTGGTTCGCAGGCAGCTTCGTAAACCATCCCATATACTTTCTCCTCAAGGCTAGAATTTATTCCAGTTCCCGGATACACAACCCTATCTCCATTGGCAAATTGTGCCAGAGCCTCCTGCGCATGGGCTTCGACATTATATCCGTAAACTTCGAGCACTGTCTGTGGAGCACCGTAGAGATTGCCACTGCGGGACAGGTATTTCCCTTCAAGTTCGAGGACTATTGCTACATCTCGGGCCCGTTGCTTAGGGCCATCCGGCAAGTGCCAGATGGCACCATGAGGAACGAAACCTGCTGTTTTAGAAAGGTCTTCGGCATCCGCTTGACTTCGTATAGAGTTATGGGCTTCCGGAGACTCAGCTTTCATTTAGCAACGGCATCGATACTCTTTGCGAGAAAAACTCCGTCTTCCATGGGTGTAGCGGCCCCTTGCACCATATGGCTTACCATTGTGTGTGCCGCGTCGCCCAGCAACACTACATTCTTCTGGGGAGAATACCATAACTTCAAGGGCCCGGTCGGTCACTAACAGGGGGCAGCGAGACTGTCATAAGCAGTGTAAGTAACAGGATCTCTGAAATGAGGACAGGTTTATCGTTTCGGGGATCATGTCAACAATGCGCTTGGTTCGATGGTCAAAATCCTTGTACTCACCCCGCAATTCCTCAGTTGGAGCATCCGGCTACGTAGCACACACCTTCTCCGACAATGATGCGAGAGAACAAGCTTGGACACTTCGCCTGCGCTGATGGAATACATAATGATGTGTATTATTGTGTAGGGTTCCCGATATGCACGGACCATTCCAATATCGCCTGGCCAAAGAAAATAGGGAGCCAGGGAATTGTAATTGATACCATGGTAGATCTGGTAATGGTCTACATTATGGACGTGGTGATACCCCCCACTATTCTTCTCGTCACTTGACCTTCTATCATCTAGCTGACTTGAATGCTCATATACTAAGCGTATAATCTCAAGCGGAAAAACAGAAAACCAACCGACGGCCGGAAAGGACCAGAAAGCCTTGGAATTTGACATTCTTTTTTGCTCTCCTAGTATCCTTTCCTCTTCATGATCTCATCTTCCGAGAGTCGATGGCTCCTGGCAGTGGGCATGGGTATTATCAGTTATTGTAATTGGCATTTTTAAATCTCTTTCGCATTTTTGAAAATCCCATTTTTTGGTGTCCCAGCCTCGGTGATTGCTCTTCCTCGTGCCCAGGGTCTTTGGTGTTCTGCAACGACAATCAGGAAGACAATTCGACGGCAAGTGAGAGCTAGATTCGAATATCCTCATAGACAAAGACAAAACAGTACTCCTTCTTTCATAACTAGATGCCTGGCTTGGAGACGCCCGTGTGGGCCACAATGATTGGTTAGATAGTCCTAGATTGCCGAAGCCGCCTCCAATAAAAATCACAGTCATAATGCTTTCAATACAAATTCCCGCTATAATGGAAGGGTAGCCTGGTGATTCATCAGCTTCGGTCCTTGACGCTTCGGGGGATCTTGTGCAAAGGCGTCCCCGTAGTTTCGAGAGGTTGTGGTATGAGTGTTTCGTCCCCTTTCTCTTCGGGTTGTAACGGAGTATATTTGCGGGTAGATTTATTCGTGAGTTTCCCCCGAAAGTTCATTTCCGATGTAGAACTTGTTGGCTCTTCTAGCTCCTGCTTTCTTGTGACGTGCTTCTTTGGGGCACGTTGGCTAGGGCTATGAAAACTTTTGCTGCTCAAATCACCCATGCTGTTGGACAAGGCTATGGGCTTAGGGGAGTTTTTCAGAACCTTGGAAGCAGTATTCACGTTCTGAATTCCAGTCATCTGGTCGACTTGACCCAAGATTGCCGCTATAATTGGTAAAGCTCCATCGATGAATGTTGCCAACTTTTCTCCATGGAGATACAAAAAACACACAACTGTGAGAATGTCGGCCTAAGACAGAATCACCAACTCCCTCCTCTCTGGAACAAGCAAGAACACCCTCTCCCTCAGAACCTTCAACTTCGGCTTCTCCCTAACCCAGATTGAAGCTCCCAAGGAACTCAAGTCCATGGCATTCGTCCTCTCAGCCCATCGCCAGCACGACGCGGAGGAGGCCCAACCGCATTGTATGGCTTGCAAACTGGGTGCACTGTTTGAAAATCTCATTTACTCGATCCGGAAGTTAATCGAATCATTCGAAAATGAATCTCGCATATTTTGCAGACACTCGGGGTCAATCCTTGGGGAGCACCCATCCCGGCCCCTTTGAACAGTTTACCGGTGTAGATGGAACTATGCTCTGGGCTGCTGTGACATCTATCATTCCTGCCATTTGGGCGTGTCTTCTGTCGTGCCTTCTGGCAAGAGCATGGGATGAAAAGCGGCAACTGCATCATGGGTGGAGCTGGTGAAGCAGCAGAAGGAAATCCAGGATGTATGAACATAATCACATCATCTCCCGTCTGCAATGTTCGTTGCACGCCAGGGAATTTCATGAGAAAATCTAGCGCAATGGGACAAGAGCACCAGGCTATAACTGCGTAGTACCAATCAGGCCAAGGTCATGATATAAACCATCAAATCCGGTCATATGCGATAGATCCCCCTCTCTGAAAGAAACGAGTACAAATCACAGTGATGCATGAAAATGCAAATGCAAAATTTTGTATCGCTTGCATAATTCCCATCAAAATTGATTCACCGGAGATGTCTTTAATAGCAGCTCATGTATGCTTGGAGAAGGTCAAAAAGTTAAGTAAAATAAGGCAAGTCTCGGCAGTGAAGACAAAAGAATACACATTACAGTTCTGGGCTTTACAGAGACATTTCAGAGGTTTCAGAGCTGCATACCATGAGAGCCGCAAGGCACATCACTAGAGCAACAAGGCCACCATAAGCCTTGATGAGGTTCTAAGCTTGTCAGACTTAGTGGATCACAACCACTGTGAAATAGGTACGTACAAGGATAGCTATAGTGGTAGCCTGCATACCACCAAGAACTAGGGCTGGAGTAATTAAAAATGCGCGCACGCACACACAGGCAGACAGGAAAAGAGAAAAGTAGGTGTCTATTACATAACCTTGTTCAATTCTTCATTTTGAGTAGTTTCCACATTTATCCGTAACTTGAACAACTCAATGGTGAATGGCTTGGGTGGGAATTGGGTCTGTTCGAGATAGCTTATGATTGGGAGGACAGCTTCTGGGGCCACGCCAAATTACTCCGGGCCCAAGGTTGCAAACATCATCAGATATTGTGCCAATACTGAATTCTGAGGTCAAACTCCCACACAAAATTTCTCTGCCGGGTAGGAGTCGAGGCAGTAAGGTGTTTAGTCGGGCGTGGACAGTGCCTTATGGATAGCCATGTAACTGCCCCTGCTGGTATCTCTAGCCACATGTGATAGTCGCTGCTGCCCTACAAGAGAGTTGGAAATATCGCGATAAAAATTTGGCAGCTGAGTATGCATCCCACTGTCTTTGAACGTCTCATGTGTCTGTCTGGAAAGGCTGCATATCATATAGACAGGTTCCAGCAGTGCTGAAGTCGTTGATGAATAGTATTGTAAGCCTTGTGGATTCTCTGCGCACGGCCGAGCATTCTTTATATCTAAGGATTTGAGACTTTGGGAGCGTTTTCGTTCACGCTTGGAAACGGTTCGTAAGTGACCCACGTCAACCAAGAAGGATCAAAAAAGATCATCGTTAGACTTTTCAGGCTCTCTAGTGCTCGAGGGTACTGAGGTACAGACCTTCTGCTTATCATCACACTCCGTTGAGCACATGGCGTGGTTCTATTCAAAGTTGCATTTGGACCAGAAGTGCCAGGATAGTTCAAGTTGAGAAGCCGTTCCTTTCGATGAGTTCGCTTTCCTGGATTTTGGAGCGAACATATATTCGGGATATGCCTTAGTATAAGTATTATTTTCAATAATTGCCAGGCGCTCATGTTTCCGCTTAAACTTTTCAGCCTCGAGTTCTTAACTTTTACCACAAGCTGTGACATCGATTGACGGTTCTCCAGAGGACTACTCTAATACGATTTGCATACGCCAACCGATACAGAATAAACGAATTCATGGGTCTAGCAACCCTGCCGCTCATCTCAGACATTTAATGACGAGTCTCAGTCGGCCAACGCACCCAGCCCCAAATCACACCCAGCTTGCTATCCGATTATTTGAGCATCACCACGCGCGGCGCAGGTAGAAATTGAAATTGAGATTATGCTCACAGGGTCCGCGAGCGAGTCCTATGCGTTTCTCAGAACGTACCTGGGATGGCTATAGTAGGAAGCCCATTGTTACTGAACGGCTTCTGTCGAACGTTATTTGCACACGAGGTTGCATCGAGAGTATACACTGGCTTGGACGGTGCGACTATATCTCTGGGCGTATCGTCTCAGCCCTTCTACGACTGCACATGGGTTCCCGATCGTATCTGCGAGACTTTAGGATTAAACCCGCAACCGCAACCGCAACCAGCAAGCCCGGCTTCCCCTTGAATTCAATAACCTCCTACAGTCTTCCTCACCCGCTAGCAAACCTTCGCTTGTGCTGTGTACTTTGAATCCGGACACATCGACCTCGACCCAGCAGACCTCCATTCCTCACTCTCTGCAACGAAGATTGAATCTTCGGAGCAGCAACTTTGTTCCTCGACCGCTTCGAACGACAAGCCCCGCACGAACTCAAATGTATAGTAAGAAATATAAGCCACCCAAGCCCCAGCCTCCTCATCGCACCCGAAGACCCCTGAATCCGCAACCCCACAAACAAATACAACGCCGCAACACACGCCTCTTGCGACTTCAGGCGCGAGAACAACTTTTGCAGGACGCCATTGCACTTATCATTCACGGACTGGCGGTTCCTGCTAGAGGCAGGCGAGTATTGGACGATCGGCCAGGATGTTAATGTGGTTTAGGTGGTGACTTGGGTATTTGCCTTACGTGCAAAGTCAAGAGATAGAGAAACAGGTGTCTGGACAGTTTTAGATGTGATAAGTTTGCATCTCTAATATTAAACTATCTATCAGCGATTTCAAGTCAATTGAAAAATAAGATAACTAAAGGTTTTGATGTTGATTTTTAGAGTGGAACGATGGTGGTAGAGACCTATAGTAAAAAATATATATCTTCGGCATGAAGTTCAGTATCTTTATCACTCTAGTACATAACTAACCACCAACATCATTTATCCTTGAAAACAGAAGGCGTTTAGTATATTAAATGTACACAGAATCTGAATACAAGCATTAACCATTATATTTCAATGTGGTGGTATATAAATACCAACATTTGGTATAGACGAAACTGGAACCGGCATAAAAAAAAACAGGTAACTAACTTAATTCCCGACCGAGCTGCGCACCGCCGCCCTACGGGGCTCCGACGGGCGGGCTACGTGCGGGTGGTGCCGAGGTATTTTTGGTGACCCATCTCCTTTCTTCCGTGTGGATTAGGTCGGGATCGACGCCGTGGCCATGGCCACTGCACTTGGCTGTCAATGTGGATGTCTCGTTTTCGTTTTCGTTTTCGTTTTTGCTCGGCTCTTAACTTTCTGTTGACTGTTCAATCAATACCCGTATGATTGTTTTGTTGTGCAAGAGTTTATATATATGCAGGCTGTATGCATTGACTTTGAAAGGCTTGCAGAAATTTTCAGGAAATGCGCAGTGCATGGGAAGGAAGAGCATGGTTCAAAGTATTGTTATACGTCTATCGATAGTTTAGATGAGCTGCTTGATAGGCCTGAGGAGGTAGGGGCTTTTTCAGAGCGCATGGCATTCGGGCAGCGCGGCCGGCTGCTGTTAGTATCTTGTCGCAGCAGGGGAATGGACGTAGTATTGCTGTGCTTGGGGCGAGGGATGTTTATTTCAAGTGTTTGAAGGCTGGGGTTGAGAGCATTGGGTTGAATCTGACGGGTCGTGAATCGGCTCTTCCGTCGTTCTGTGTAGACCAGCTTCTGGACATGGCCTCGCCAATTTTCTGGATCTGTGCTTCCTTGTTGCCGTTACCTCAGCTATTTGTTATCGACTTCCAGGTTGAGGAGTCGATTGACCAAATGACTGTACAAGGCTAGTATGGATCAACTAAGAAAGTAGAACCATTCATGCTTATAGCATAAGCCGCGAAGGAGGTCTAGACAACGCCCCGTAGTCAACAAATACAGACAGGTTCTGGCCAGCTTGTGTCAATGAATTGTACGGAGTACTACGAGGTGAATACTCAGCCTGGACCTTCCCCCACAGGCGTAAGATTAAATCAAAAATGTTCTGCGCTCGCGGTGAAGCGGTATCAATAAGACCTGGCCTGTGCATCGGCACTAGAGCTTGGCCGAAAAGTCAAAAAGCCTGCCGAATCGATACGCGGAGAATTGAACACCTATACACAACTCAGTAAAAACAATGATGGCAGAATTTATCAGCCAATATAAGACATAGCCAATTTAATTTATCAAAGGTTCTTTTGCTCAATTGAAGCCCAGGTCGAGGAGCTCAGATTGTTTGGTTATCCCAAGCAAGCTTTTTCGTGGAAGTTGACCGAGTTACAGCTGGAGACTTGCCGGTCAGTTCGGTGACTAAGAAAATCCATGGTGGTTCGACGATCTACAGAACTATTATAACCCAGTTGTGTGAACCTAATCTTTTTCAGCTCGAGCTCTTGGTTGCCACCATCCTAAACAAATTAGGAAAAAGAATGCAAATTACACACGAAGAGATCCTCTTCAGCTGAAGCAAACAAATCGCTCAGATGGCCAGATTGATCTTCGATTTCTTGGCCTTGACCTCAGGCTGTGATCGCCAGTGTTCCTTTCCATGTAGTGTGGTTCCGACTCAGTATGGCCATGTCAATAGTTTTGCCTCTATTCGGAGCTGAGCAGGATGTTGGGAAACTCATCACATATGGTCCTCAGGGGCAGACAGAGAGGTTGAGAGGTGAAGCCTATTTAAGGTCCCAAGTATCCAAAGTATCCGGTCTACTATTCTCTCCAACCTCAACAATTCAAGCATCTATATCCCGCTTCTACAAAACACCCCAAACACTTCTTCAACATGCGCTTTACACCTATTGTTCCTCTCTTGGCCCTGGCTGCCTCTGCCAATGCCGCAATCAGTGCCTCGCAAATGACGTCCAACATTGATGAGATCACCCAGCTGTCGTCTGACACCAACGACATTGCTAAGAGTATCTCTATCACGAACTTCTTTAGCAAGACTCCTGTATGATGACTCCCGCATGAGTGCTATGCCAAAATACCCCTTGAGTGATACGTGGATGCTAATTGAAGTTCTAGGAATTGGTCAATAACTTCAAGCATATTATTGATACTGCCAGTAATGACATTAATGCTATGAACAGCAAGCGCTCCCTTGAGGCTCGTCAGGAATGTCTGGATGTTACGGACATTGAGAGGTGTTTGCAAGATATCGGGGAGATTGTCGAAGATCCAAGTGAAATCCTTGGAAAGAAGAGACAGGCTGCTCCTACCTACAGTGACACTGAGCAGCAAGGTGTTTGCAACGCTTTCCGAACCGTAAGTCATTCTCAAGGAAATCCTCGTCTTGACTCATACTAATGAGATCAATAGTTTGTTACGGTTCACCAGCAGCTTCTGAATACAGTGATTGGCAAGCATGGTGTTTTGAGTCTGACTCCTTTCACCCAGCCAATCGCTGCTGTTCTCCGCATTCTGGAAGAAGGCGTTGATAAACTTGCCTTTGGTATCATTGATAGTGTCCCGACCTGTGCTCAGGATGCTACTCAGAACAAGAACAGCTTGGATAGTACTCTTGGTGATGCTATCGATGAGTACTCGGGCTGAGTGGTTTTGAGTGATGAGCCCGATATTGGTCAAGACAACAAGCCTCATTCATATTTCTCTCTTCAATGTCAGAGGAGCTTTGGTGGATCCGCATATGATAAAATGCTTTTTTAATGTCTAACATACTACGCTATTAATACTAAGGCAAATTCTCTTCAGTTAGTATTCTGTAAGTTCTGTGTAGATGATAGTTGCAAATTTTTATCGCAATACTAAGTGTCTTGAACTTATTGGTTAAATAATGCCATTTCAGTTGTATGAACACTATTCTAGGTTCATAAACGAAATCAGGACATAATAGGCACAGTAAAGCAGGAAGTTATTAATTATGAATGGATTCCCTGTCACTTTTTATTGGCTTCCTGTCTAGATTCAAGTTCTTGTATTTCTTCTATACAAGCCACCCACTAGCTAACATTTCAATTCGCACACCGAATTTGCAGGTTTCCCTACTTCTTACCCTACCATGACACTATTCCTCAGATTTAGAGACATGATCATTTAAGTGCCTGTCGTCACTTAGTCCACAAGGTTGTCATTTATACCTACCCACCTGCTGCCATTTGACTGACTTGTAGTTTGAAACGTCAGGTGTCACGGGCTCTGACTAGTAGATACAAACAAAATTATATTCCTATCTAATCTAGTTTGGCCATCAACGAGAATATCGAACCTGGAGAGGAGATAGAAGAAGAGGGAACTATCTACAGGTTAAGGGGGTATATCAATCGGTTGTGACGACCAGGATAGGGCATCGTTTGTCTTGGCTACCCAGATTGGCCCCTGATCACGAAATAGCCGCCTTCCTCCCAAGTCGCCGACCTAAGAACAAACTTAGAATTCAATTGAGCTCTATTCTGGGGCATATTCATGTATGCATACCGGGGTAGGAGTAGTAGACATCTTGCTTGCTCAATTAGCAGTACTCTGCTCAGTTAAGGGTAAGTACGTACTTAGTTCAGAGCATTCTGTGCTTCAAATATGGCGGGTTAATGGTGGGGATTCTGGATCTTTCAGCTCCACAACCACCAGATACATCCCACATCCCAACAACCCGGTTAGGAAAGACTAAATGCTCATCTAGATGCTCTCGCAAGTTAGTGTCAAACTTGCCGATCTACCACAATAATCCAGAAATTAGGAATCAGGTCAGGCTAGGCCGCGTGGGTTGGAGCTCAGGTCATAGCTCTATTCACACATAGTACACGCCTCTTCCAGTCTCACGAAGACAAATGACCTCTCGGACTACACCCCATGCTTCTCTATCAACTAAACCATTTACGTGGTCATCTACTTATGCATTTGTCCATAGAGAGACAATAATGAAGTGTTTTTACATCATCCAGGCTGTATGTGGTCTTCCTATGAAGGATGCCTACCAATGAACGCGCAGTTGAACAGCACAACATGCATTATGCATGATAAGCACAATATCTTTGAGCGGGGTATGCTCTCTACATAAAGCTCATGTTACTGCTCAGCTATCTATCGCTCCTAGAATTTCTTGCTTTCTCATCCTTTG
The DNA here is from genome assembly GCA_025802115.2 of Bertia moriformis. NCBI lineage: Eukaryota > Fungi > Ascomycota > Sordariomycetes > Coronophorales > Bertiaceae > Bertia > Bertia moriformis. The sequence continues at coordinate 27,417 of JAOYNC020118970.1, forward strand.
CTACCACTCTGTTATAGCCAACATGCCACCCAAGGGACGAAAGCCAGCCAAGCGATGGTCCCTATATCCAACGCTCCACGATAGTGTAGCACGATTGCTGGAAGAAGAAGACCTCGCCCTCGACTTTTATGATGTCGACACTGATACCGGCGACCTTGATAAGCGCGATACTAAAATCATGGGTCGATTCACATGCCGCAATAACAGATGTGGATCCTCCGGATGGTCAAGCAAGAAAATCGCCATCACGGTAAGGATGTATCCCGGGCAGAAATACAATGCACGAGTGTATCATCAGCGCTGCAAGAGCTGCAACATGATCAGTCGACCGATCCTGGACGAATCATATGCGGAAAGAGTTACGTACTGGATTAAGAAGTGGAATGGAGTTGAGGTTGTAAGGCCAGTTACTTCTGGGAATAGCAAAGGTCCACATAATAATCGGTTGTGTGAGGGATGTAAAGCTGGTCATTGCAGTGAGTCAGGGGGCGACTGGATTGCCCAAATGCAGAGGTGAGTACTCAATTATGCTCCATTTTGTATTCAACTAATCGTCATTCAGACTGACTATCTGATCCAGGCCTTCTGGCCCTTTCTATTTTCCATTGTTTACCTGCAATTATCTGGATTTTACTGGCTGTGATTTCAGTTACCGTGCTCATTTGGTAGTCTGCATGGGTCCAAGAATCGGGGAAAGGGAATATTCAAGTTCACTCCCAATCCTTCACAATATCACGATCTCATGAATGTTATTTGCTGTTTTTCTGAGACATCGGGGTCTCAATTTGTAGCCCGCAGAATCTTTCCGTTTCTGAAGTACTCTAAAATGTCATTATGGCCGGATTAGTATGTTCAGAGATTGAGTGAGTAGTCAAGTCATCAAAAGAAGCCACGTCATCTTCAATGACCTTGGGTGTCAAAGACACTCCACCATTTCCTTCAATCCAAATTTGCCAGGGCCGATGCTTACTTCACTAAAATGAGAGTGCAGTAACAAAACCTTCAATTGCATGTCTTATAGGCCTAGTCCGAATCTCTGCTTCTTTTTGCTCCGATTGTATCGGATCACAGGAAATTTCGCAGTGTTATAAAACCATAGAATTCTCATCACCCTACACTCAAGGCCAGCGAGCGTCTATAGCACAAATCTAGCCATGAGCAATAAGAATACAATGGCAACATGCCCACAGCTGGCCCTCTTCCCACAATCAAATACTCCCATAGAAGTTCCATCTCTGTCACGGCGCTCTACTAGGATAATGGAACATCCAACTCATGGGTTCTACCTAGGTAGCTATCGACGAGAATAATC